>BSBK01004531.1:0-80000 GCA_027943335.1 Chamaecyparis obtusa
GGTTTCCAACAATTTTGAAAGAACTACAAACTTTTGAGAAATGTGGGGGTTTCCAACAATCCTGCTTGAATTGCTCAAACATCAGTGTTATACTAATTTCTTGATAATACCATTTTCTTCTGATCTGGGCATCTTTTTTATAGTACTCGAGGATTTCTACACCTCAAATCTTTGTTGATGAAATGCATATGCACCTGAGTCACTTGTCCGGAGAAGAGCTTTGTTGAATAATTCACAAAAAGACATGGGTATCCAGAAAATAAATAAAGAATAATTATGAAAAGAATGAAATACGGCAAACAGCAAACTAAAATGTTAACATAATTAAGCTTTCAAAGGCTATCCAGAAGAAAGACAGACACACACAAATCAAATTTAAAGTTGTTGAATCTTGTGAAATCTCTTCTTCATTGAATTACTGATTACTGTTTCTTTTGACTGTCTTTGGAATTTTGATTCTCTGTTTCTCTATACTTTTAGGGATGCCTGATATAAGAAAAATTGATCGGCAATTGCATATACTAGAGATTGCATTTCCATAATTATTAAGATTTTCCTAACAATGATGAATCCATCAGCAATGAAAAATATGGCGTACTCACCTCTGCGACCCAATAGTTCAAAGGGTTTTGTAGATTGGGTCATAATCCTTCGCATACAAAACCAAACCCGCAATGTCATTTGCAGATGCAAAGGTACTTGGATTATTGTTGTTTCAGATGGCCATTCCTGTGAATTCACCAAGAATATAAGAAATGAATTGTGAAAAAATGATGAGCCGCTAATTGGCCTAAAGAAATCATAAAAGCCCTCTCACTAATATTTACAACATTCCCCTGTTTAGAATCCTTCAATATGTAATCAATAGCTCTAAATACCTCCTCTCTTCTCAAATGTTGCAGAGCATCCAGAGCATCAAGAGCATCTCTATTGTGCAGATCTTTCTAAGAAGACTCCCTTACAGTTGTATTGATTGTCCTGCTTGAGAAGCTCTGATCATTGTTCTTTAGTACTTCTCTTGCCATGGATGAAGATGACACAACCAGAGTTGTCTGTCTGCCCAAGATGACTCAAGCAAGGGGGGAAAGAGATTGGTGGGGGTAATGCTGAAGTAGGTTTCAATGGTGGTAATGCTAATGACAAATTCCAGCAGGAGAATTCCTGCAGCTACCTTGAACCAGACAGCTTCAGGGCCACAGTAAGCACCGAACTTGTTAAACGCCCAGCATTGCCCTCTAGCATGAATCAGCTCATATGCTTGGTACCTGCACAGTGTTCAAATACATTCTCATTCTCTTGCATCATATCCCTTATATAAAGATAGGGGATCCCCTATTCTCATAACCTACTTGTCAAAGTCCTCTGGTAACCGTATCCGTAACTGCATAATATAAAGTTTTTCCAAGGAAGAATCAGGGAATCAAATTTGAAGTCTTAATTTGAATGCTATGCTTTTTTAACGGCTATGCTTTTTTAAACTTTGTTTTTTTTAATTCTTTGTTTTTTTACTGTGTTTTTTTAATATTCTGTTTATTTTCTACTTAATTTTTTAAAATTCTATGTTTTTTTTTATTTTTTATTTTTTATTTTTTTTTACTTTGTTTAATTTAAATTTTCTAATTTTTTCTACTTTATTTTTTATAATTCTATATTTTTTTCTACTTTGTTTTTTTTAAATTATCTTTATTGTTGTTGTTCATATAATGAAATAATTTTGAATATAGTGGATGAAATGACATCAAAGATATTTTGATGGCTTGGCTTGGCTTTTGCTCTTTTTTCTTGAAAAAAATTGAATTTAATTGAAGAAAAGAAACAACAATATTACCCACCTCTCAATTATAAATATGCATAGATATTTACATTTTTTTGTCGCCCTCCATCCATTTATTTGCAAGTTTGATTTCAAATTGTCAAAGTTTAATTTATCATTTGGAAGTTCTTAATCAAATTGATGATAGGGAAATTCTTTATACATTGTTGATTCTTTTATTTTAATATTCTTCTAGGATTTATGAATGAGTGTGCATGTCAATATTATAGTAAGTTTTATTCTTTTAGAATATTTTAGTATCTAATGTTGTTAGATGTTATAGATGGTCGTCACAGTAGAGATGGTCCTTATTTAAGAAAAGGAAAAGCATGACCACTCACCCACACTTTAGGGCCTCAATCTTAATTTAACCTTCAAACATTGGAATATCTAAAATTACTAAAAAGATTTTGATATTGTGGTGAAAATATGTTGTCTAGGGTGATGTACTGTTAGTCTAAGCTCCACATGAATCTGCAGAATTATTTGAAGAATTCTTAGTGCTATATTCCCAATGAATCATTATTTTCACCACATATCCTTATTATGACCACATTCATAAAAAATTTACTCTAATTTCAACATTCATTTAAATTTAGATTTTTTGATAAACAAAATAAACTATGGACCTAATTCCTATGAATTGGGTACAAAATTAGAAATACATAATAATATTATTTATATTCATGAATTGATTGATTGAATATTGAAATCAAATAATAGAATACATGTACAAGCCTCTTAGATGAGTGAATCAAAATGATAGATATACAAGAGATTGCAAGTTAACTTGTAATTATGATAAGAATTAAATCAATCAAGTGAGAAAGAGGTGTCTATTGATTAGAAGGAGGTGACACCTAATTTCATTGATTAAGAACTAATGAGGAAATACTGAGAGTTGAACAAATGAGATCAAGACTTATAGATGTAATTGCTAGCTACCTTGGTGAGAAATAAATTATCCTAATGTCATAATCTTTAAAATACCAGTTCTTGAAAAATAAGAAGTTTCATCTTGTGGGTTTCTAAGCAAATGGAACATTTGAGAGGTAGGAAATGATCATGGAGAATTATAGAAGAAAATCTTAGGAAATTTAGGCCTTGGGAGATTTATATTTGCCAAGAGGATCTATGGGAGGGGATCTTAAGGGAGTTGGAGATGCATTCGACAAAAAATAGGGGATTAGCTATAGAAATGCTAGTAGAAATCTCAGAACTCTAACCCTAGTGAAAGATCAACATAGAAAAAAAAATTGAGGGGGGAATAGGTTTGAAAGGAGATTTGAAATAAACCCAAACATCTTTCCAATCTTTCCAACATTCATAAATGGTAGGCCCTTTAATCCTCCTCTCCATAAGAAGGCTTGGTTGAATCACCATTGGGACATCTTTAGGAAAAGAGGGATGTTATTCAAAGCTAAGAGGATGAAAAATTATATGGCGTCAAAGAGAAAGAAATGGATTTCTCTAAGGGGTAATGAAAGTACTAACGTAAGACAATAATTTGCATCTTTGGAAGCCAATGCAGGATAAAATTATCTAAAAATGAGAGAGTTTTTTAGAGGACTAAACAAGTTGGAGCAAATGAGAGATTAGATTTGCAAACCCTAAAATTCAAAACAAGACAAATATGGAAACATAAGGGGATAAAAGAGGGAGAGGTTAGCAAGGTCAGAGATGGCACAAAAGAGAAGGGAGAAGAAAGTAAGAAGAAGAAAGCAATGCTAACAAACCACACAGTTGGCAAAGCATCCATCCAATTTATGTCTAGGAGTTTCTAGAAGTTCGTACAAGGAAGCTTCAACAACAAGATATAATTGGTAAGTTTTAGAATATCTCCATTTCATTAAAAGATTTAGAAAAATGGATGAATGAAAATTGGAATGATTTAGAAGAAGTTGATATTCTATATTTTGAAAGAAGGTTTTTCATAGCGATATTCAAATCTAAAGATAGTAGAGACAAAAAAAATATTTTAAATGTTTGAATTTCAAAACATCTGGGTTAGATATCCAAAGCTAGATCCCAAACTTCAATAGAAAATATCATTGCAATAAATACATTCTTGTTTGTATCTAATTAGACTATCTCCCATTAGGATACAAATACACATATATCTAGGAGGTCTTTGGAAACAAATTAGGAATATTTCTTAAATCAACCCTATGCAAGGACACTTGAAGCCCTGGGATCTTTGTTATAATGGGCACTGGGAAAGAATTTCCCAAAACCCTCAAAATATGGTATCTGAATTCATAGGATCGCTTATGATTATATTGATAGGGTTGAGGGTCCTCCAATCTCAACAATGGAATTCTTTGGGGAAACCTAAGGGGAAGAAGACCCTTGCAGTATATAGACTCATAAAATAATTAAGAACTCTAAGTTTGTGGAATACTAGAGATAATTTAAAGGAAACCTTGCCACTTTATTCTCATAATATCATTAAAGTAAACCTGAAGGGGAAGACAAATACTTATATGATAAAATCATGTTGTTTCTCTGGACCCTATTTTAGAGATAGACTCACTATTGCACTAGGTTACAGGTAAGAAAACTCTTCATGCTACTAGACATCAAGGATATGAAGAAAATAAATATCAAATTTCTAAGGAACGTTGGATTAAGAATAAGCAATACATTGAGGGGCCTGGGTATGTGGGCAAATCTGAGAGCTTGAGATTGGATCAAATCACCATGATTAAAAAGAAACACAATTTTAAAAGAATGGAATCCCAAGACAACATATACTTAAAGAATATATGAAGAAAGGATGCTCTCATGAACTTAGATGTTTCAAGGGGAGAAGGATGGTTCCCAATAGAGAAAATAGATAGATATCAGCTATAGAATGAAATATCAAACATAAGTAATCAAGAAATGACAAGATTCATACTATAATGATTGGAAAAAATCCATACCAAAATTATAGCAGAAATAGAAAAGTAAGTTTTAGAGGAGGGAATGATAGATACAATGAAGAATATTAGAGAAAACTAGGAGAAACAAAAAGATGTTGACAATGTAAATATGACCTAAGTATGATGAGATATTAGAAGAAAAAATTATAGACATTATCAACTCATCCTCTAATAATAATAAAACTATAAAGGATGCAAAGAAACTTCTTCAAGTGAGATTGGTAGATCTAATCAACAAAGACAAACTTTCCTCAAAAGGAAATTTTATGCCAAAGGGAAAAATTGATAACATTCTTAGAAAACCAAGGAGAGGTAGACCCATAGGCCCCATTTGGCTAGTGGAATTGGGGCAAAATTGGGTGCACAACTTCTTTTTTGCTAAATCCTTTGTTTGGTACGCTAAACCGCAATCCAAGTTTTGGAGATCAAAATCTAGTTTAGGCACCAAAATGGGTGGCATTATCTTCCCACCCAATAGGTGGAATTTGAAATGATATTCTAGTTTTGAGGTTTTGTGAACCTGATTTAATTACCCTGTCGGGTTTGTGCATCTTCTTACATTGGGTTTTGGGTTTCAAGCAAGCATTTCTATGGATTGAGCCAATTGAACGTGGTATTTTGTGGTTTAGAGTTAAGACAATACAGTGTCCACACAATACAGTATCCACACTACCATTTTTTGAAGGTTCGTAGATTCGGGTTTATCTTTTGATGAAAATTACATATTGAGGAGTCTGGTCATTTTCACACAATATAGTTTCCTTTCCTACCCTCCAGCAGCTCTGCGAGGCTGCGCACTTGAAAGAAAAGGAAAGAGAGAATATCTTGGTTCATTTTTTATTATTTTGATGGGTTGAATATGGTTGTTTTACAAAGTATCATTTGAAATTGATTTGTTTAAGTTTTCTCTACTGCGATCTTTATATGCATCTGTGGTCCAACCAAATGGGGCCTTAAAGTTTATATCATCTATACATTTTATTGAAGCTGGTTGTTTTTAGAAATCTCTTCGGTTTGAAATTTTCTTGTAATCAAATTTTGCATGAGATCTTCCCTTTTGGAATCCCATTGTTCAAATTTTGTCTTTGTGAGTTTTGATTCGATGACTAAGCTTAGTAGTAAGGCGCGTTTGGTTAGTTTTAGGACATTCAAATGCTAAACAACTTGCAACCATTTTTGTGAGTTGTTTAGGGTTTGAATGTCCTAATTGATTTATTTAATTTCATTTTTTGGAGTCTCTACAACCACTGGGAGAAACTAGGGTTTTCCAGTGGTATTATCTATTCATGTTTTGTGATAAAAATAAAATGTCTTTATAATGTCTATTCATGTTTTGTACTAGAAGGAAAAAACTATTGAGCACCCTTGATGTTCTTTTGATATCCTTGAGCACCTTTGATTTCTGCTCAATGGCCTTCACAATGGCGTCTACTCAAATAAGTAAGAAACCCTTCTCTTAATGCATTTATGCCTCATTGACTTATCTAACATGATACTTGTAGCGATTCTGATTCTTTTTGTACGGGCTTTTAAAAATTCTTTCATGCTTTGTTAAAAAATGAGTAATTGGTTATGAACTACTTTGTTGCGGAGTGAAACATGAGTTGTTATCACTTTAATACCCCCAATCACCATTTCACCACACCCCTCGTATATTTTCTTGATAATTAGATGAAGATGAAAATTTGATTTTCATCCGGAAAATTAAAAAATAGTCAATCCGATTTCAAAGCATCAACATAATTTTATGCATGATTCCAAGAATTTCGACGGATCTTTCCAAGAGCTAGACAATATATCAAGAATTGTACAAGGGGAGCATGACTAAATTTTAAGCATTATAGTTTCTTTTGGCAGGATGGAACTTTTGTTGTTAAATTTAGTCAAGATTCCCTCACTTTGTCAATCTTCTTTCTTAGAATTGGTTAGAAAATATATATATTCACATATTAAATCTAAATAATTATGTGGGAGCTCAACCATAATGAGGGTTGTGATGGAAGACATGATGACGTGCCCCTAAATATTCTCTATCCTAGGCCTAACAACAAAACCTTCTCTTTTTTGGCCTTGTGGTCCTTAACCATTTTTATGAGGTGATGTACCTAGTGAGGTCTTTACGTTGTTCTCATCCATCATGTCAACCTCTTACCTTTTAAGAGTGAGGATGCCTTCTAGTTCACTTCAATAATTTATCAATGTGGGTTTGGTAGGGGAGGCTGCAATAGGGTTCCCTTAAAATGAATTGGGCCTCACGAGAGCTAACCACTATGTGGTTGGGTGGAAAAAAGCACTTGGACCATACTCTCATCTCGAGTATTGCAGATGGATAGAGGTCCAATGGCTAAAGGAGACAAGGATTCATATCTCATGTATTCATAATTTTTCCAATATGGCCCATTGTGTTAAATGATGTAATTTGGCATTCTATTTGATCTATATTGTGTACTTGATGCTCGATAAGTAGTTCAACATCCATTTCAACTCCTTGATATAATATGAACTAGTTGTTATTTGTATTTGTACTAATGGGGTATTCGACAGTTTTGGTTGACACCTCTTCTTTGTTTATGATATCATGTATTTACTTACATTTATTCAACATGTAGGTCGAACCATGTACTTTATTTTCATGGATTACATGAAATTATTTTGACACCTCAGTATGTTTATTTGACTCTTGACTTATTTGAATGACTTTTATGTGCTTTTAGCAAAATGCTTATATGGCACATGTTGTAGAAAAAGTAGTTTTTACATGTTATATGCTTGTTAAGAACTTTTTTCTTGCATAATTTTCCGATCTTTGCCGTTCATTTGAGTAGGGCCTCTTAACAAGGTTTTTAGCAGTCCAAACACATTTCTTCTTCAACCTCCCTTCCATTTCATTCTATGTCATCAAGTAGTCCAAATCCCTAATTTTTTATGTTCTTCAAATTTCTTCTCTTCGGACTGTCTATTTGTCAACACCATCTTTAAATTCAAGTTTCTGGAGCATAAGGAAATAAATAGAAAGTATGATGAATGATAGTGTTTCTTTTCTTATGCTTTCTATCATTCATTTTGATGAGGGATTGTGATGTAAAATGTTGATTTATAAACAATCACACAATAAAATTTAAAAACAAAGGCAGATTCTCTTATAGATTGTGGAAATCTACTTGCTCTTTCTTAGATCCATTTTGTACAAATCAGGTTTAATGTTTTACCTTGTAAAAGCATCAATTATTCATCATCACATCCATGACCTTCAAATATTCTCTTATGCCTATTGGGTTGGCGAGTAGAAGATATGTGGAAAGAAAAATGAGCCCGTATTAATTTTAAATGCCTTGAACACTTTACCTTATTGAAACATATATCATATTATTTAAAATATCATTTTTAGGTTTTTTATTCTCAACTCATGTTTCCTTCCTGATGCATAATAAAATCATTTAAAATTAAATGAGTTAAATAATTTTACTCTTCACCAATCTTTATAGTCAAATGTTAGTATTAACATTATTCAAAATATAAAAACATTGAAAAAATTTAACTTGATCAGGAATGATTGCTGGAGAAAATTTGAATTGCAGCTCGGGTGAGAAACTCTATGTTGGCCCTTCATTCCAAGCAACTAGAAATAAGGAAGGTTCATAGTCTACGAATGACTCTACTAGTGTTCGAGGTGATGGAGTTGACACAGATGTTGGGGACCCACATGGGGGTGTCAATCAAGGTGGGGGGGTCCTCCATATGCTAGTAATATGTATTCCTTAGTCCAAATTCCTGCAGACACCTCACGCCCTTGGCCTTTCCTTTTTGGCGTTAAACCGAGTGGGAAATCTTCCTTCCCTCAAGCATGAAACATCTATGATCCTTCCCAAGGGAAGTTTTTAATTGTTGTCCCCAACCCGGTTATTTATCACAATATTGCCCTTTTGGCTCTCACATTGGTCAAAAAATTTATGGGTCCCAGACCCAGTATTGATGTTGTGCAAGTTTTTGATAAGAAAAATTGGGATATTAATGGACAAGTAGAAATTGTTGCCATGCCAGAGGGATTTCTCTCCTTTTCCTTTTCTTTCCAAGAAGATATGTCAGAGGTTTTATGCAGCATTCCTTGAATGGTCGGTAAATCGGCCTTGGCCCTATAGAAATGGTCACCCAAGCTAGATTTGAATGAATCCTTTGTCCAAGCCACAACAACCTTTTTGAGGTCTTTACCCGATTAATAGTACATATAGTCTATTTAAGAACTACAACATTCATGTTAAAAACTACCCAAATAAGGGATTTAAAAACTCTAGCTAAAGAGCTATCTTGTTAGAGGATTTTCACTTCAGATCTGTTAGGATCCTGCTCACTCTGTTAGGAGTGATCCCGCTAAAGGATTTCTCTTGCCAATCTATTAGAATCAACAAGTAGATAATGATCTAATATTTGCACTCAATGCATGACAATCCAATGAATTCCAGATCAATTACAATTCTATGAATACTTTATTATCTCTGTACTATCTCCAACAATCTTCACATATCATCGCAACAACACTGCAACTCACTCCAACATTAATTCTTAACCATTTATATACTTGTTCTAGGTTGGTGCTAGAACCCTAAATCATTTTACAAGTCGGCCCTCAAATCCAACTTATCATTAAGAGAGAACGTGCCAAAATAAAAATTATACAACTTTGATGTCAACCTAAAACATTAAAATTAGAAAATATGTCAAGCCGCCACAAACATTTAACCACAACACCGATCTAACCAACTATGTCCACTGGTTCACTATTCTAACTGTCAGTTTCACTTCAATCTTCAATAACTTTAAAAATTATTCAAAATAAATCATGTGATCGTACGAATAGATAGATGTGCCTTTGTAAATGTTAACTTTATGACCACGTAGCTTAACACATATGACCTTCATCAAATGCCAACACTTGGCCTTCTTCAAATTTTTAACCACATGTCCATTTTAGGCACCAAAATGAGATGTGCAATGTGATGTTTGTGGATGCAATATTTGTTTTAAAGCACCAAAAAGAGATATGAATGAATTTTAGATTAAAAGGATTACCCTATTTCCAAGCCACGTGCTAAAAAAGAGATGTTAGTACCAAAAAGGCCTAGCAATTAGTTCTCATAAGCATAACTAGTACTCACATCAACACACATATTACCATACTTATTTGATAGCTTGATCAATTGGTCTATATACAAATTATGGAGCTCTTCCTATCCAAACTTTTCTTGCAATTAATCAATTGCAAATTTGTGACATGGTTCTCAAATTTTCTTTATGTGTCTCTCTCTCTTTCACTATTCTACAAGTTCTTGGACTTTGACCTTTTTGTGCTTAGGAGGACCATTGTATTTTGTCATTATAGTCAAGTGTGTCAATTCATTACAGAGGACGTGTCTTTCAAAGCTATCAAGTGTAGCTTTCTAATATAGAGAGTGTGTAGATAGAGATAAGAGAATTTAAGACAGAAGAGAGATTTGTAATTGGCCAAGCGTGTTGTTTTTTCAGGACGACTATGGTAATCCATTAAGGTATTTGTGTTGATGCAAGGATGTATGTGTCAATTGCAAATAATGTTTGTGGTGACCCAATATGTAAAGTGCATCAATCAGATTTTTGTTACCTGGGAAAAATAATCACAAAGATCGGGTATACAAATAATAGAATTTTAATAAAAACACAGTATGTCAATATTTTAGAATAAGAGATAATCAAATGTCACAATAAAAATCAATAGATATAATAGCCCATAGATCCAAAACATAGAGAATAAAATTGCAATAAATATGGAAAAGATGTACAACGATCCAATGTGCTAAGTGAGTTGATTTTTGTGGATGAATGTGGTCATTCTAATGTGTGAGCATCTTCTGGTTGTGTCGAATGCGGTAATTTGATTATGCAAGTGTGTCTCTGAAACCTGTATCAATGTAAAAAGAAACCTATGTCTACGTTGAAACAAATAAATTGTCAATTTTAAAGGGTTAGTGCTTTACATTGGGTTCACCATTTTGTAATTGGGTAACAGAGATTAAAAGAAACCTATAATAACACATAAAATATCAACTACAAAGAGATTGTTATAGTAATTAGTCTTTCAATACTCAAGAAAGGATGCAAGATAAATAATAAATATAATCAGTCAAACATTATGAAATCAATCCAAAACATGAATATGAAAACCTATGAAATCCTTCCTTTTTGTTCTCCTTATGAAATGTGGGCTCTCAAAATTGAGCTCAACATCGTGCCAACATAAGAATTCAAAGAAATTGTGGTTACCAAAATCAAAAGTTTGGCTCTCTATTTATAATATTTCAAGGGTTTCAACTAAGAATCCATGATTGAAGGGTTGATTGAATGTGATTGGGGAGTTGAACTCAGAGTGACTGGGAGTTCAACTCCGCTTGACTACCTTGATTGAGGGATTGATTATTCTACCAGCAAATACATTGAGAGATGACTTGAATAGACTGGTGAGTTAACAAATAGTATGGATGAGTTAACTAATTGCACATCAATTAGAAGACTGAATTGACTAGACTTAACTAATTGTTGAAGGGGGAATTAACAATGAGGGTTGAATAGTTATGAGAGAGAATTGTGTAATGAATTGAAAGTTAGTATGAGTTAGCTTTGGAGGAATAAATCATGATTAAATAAATAAATAATATTTATTTATGAGATGAATAATTAGTTTTTTATTAAGGAAAATAGGTTTTGAAGGGTGCCTGAAACCCTTTACACATCAAAATATTTTCAATGAAGCTTGAACAAAAGATACAACAGACCAATGGTGAAATAGGTCATCAACCAAAATAAGGTGGCCAGGGTGGCCTCACAGATAACACAGTACACTTCTGCCACCTAATAAAATGCAATAAAACTAATTAGGACCCCTTAATCCCAATAGAGTGAGATCTAAGAAGTCGATTAGAGGGCTGCTAGGAATGTTTGCATTTTTTACCTTTAACCTTTGTCCAACCTTCCTCCAGCAGAGAAGCCTCCTTCTCCCAATCCAAAGCATCAACATCTGACCCAACTAGAGAAGCAGGAAAAACCACACCAGAAACATTGCCCACTAGAACCGACCAGCAAAGGGAGGGGCAACAGCAGCAACCACATCCAACAACAGATCAATAGCCTGGTTAAATAGAGCAGGGCTACTGATGCCATCAGCAACCATAGACGAGGGGGAATCCTTAAGAGAAGAGTCTTTAAGGACAGAGTAATGCGAAACCAAAGCCCCAGACCACCAAGAAGGTCTTTTCTTTGATTTCCTCAATTCCACAAGGCAATGTACAGTAATATGTCCAGTCCCAGAGTAGACCCTACAATGGAAAGGAATTCCTTCATAGTCTAGAGTCTAAATCCAAGAACCATTAGGGACCTCAAGTTTGATCTTCTCAGGGAGGCCCTTTGAAGTATCAACCACCATGAGGATGCGGGTGTAAGTAGTATGAAAAATATTAGATGATTTAGAATCCACCATTTGGAAGTCACCAATGGCATCTCCCACAACTTCAAGAACTGAATCCAGCCATAGGTGAAGGGGAAGATTCGGGAGCCTAACCCAAAGAAGCATATGAGAAAAGGATTCAGATGTAGGTTCGAAACCCTCATGCCAAGGTTTGGCCAACAAAGGGTAACGATCCTCCCAGCTGAAGCAACTACACAAAATAGCCCTCCTGTCATCAACAGCATCAAACTTTACTATGAAAAAACCCCTAGCCACAGGGTAAATCTGGACAAATTCAGAACTTAATGGGTCCTAGTGCTTACATATCCAAGCATGAAGAGCCTAAAGGGAAGGCCAAAAGCCTCGAAATCTGAAAATAACTACCCTCTTAGAGAAGTCCTCAATCGTATGAGCAATTTCTTCATCTATCTCAGCCCCCAATTCCAATTGGATAGGAAGGCTAACTGGGACAGGAGTAGCAACCGATGACAAAACTGGACATCCACAATCAGAACCCCCAATCCATGGACATCAGCTTCAAAAGTTGCCACATTCGCAAAAGAGGCAGCTTTACCACCTGTAGCAGAAGCAGAAGCCCTAACCCCCATTCTATCGCTGGATGAGCGAGGCAAGGGCCGAATAGATGTGACCCCAATAGAAGGGTCCACTGAGGAAGCAGAGTAGGAAGGAGTCATGGTAGTGCACGCAAGAGCGCAAGAGCGCAGGAGCAGCACCAGAGCAGGAGCGCGCGGGTACAGAGATGAATAATTAGTTTAATTAGATAAATATAATCTATTTAATTGTGAGAGGTATTTGATTTAATTATTACATAAATGAAATAATTAGAAAAAGGGAACATTAATTAAATGTGGTTATTTAGTTAATTACATAACATAGGTAATAATTAAATAATGTTTTAACAATTTAATCAGTTTATAGATGAATATTTGATGAAATATTGCTTGGACATTTAATAATTAAGGTAATTAATTAAATAAATTAAAGAGGAATGTTAGTAGTGTCATTACATTAAGGCAATAGGCCATTTATACATGTCTACATATAAGTGGTGAGAATACAATTTATTTTTGTCATATTCTTTCTCTTATTATTTTGCTTTCTATTCGACTTCCAAATCTTGAGTGACCTTCATAGACAAATGTTACAAGAATCATCACTGGATAATGGTATGAATTTTACTAACAAAATCCCAAGACATTTATAAGAAAATTAATCCTCAAATAAAATGGAATTGGTAAGCTTTTAGAAAGAAAAGTCAATAACCTTAATTCGTAAATAAAAATAAAATATAACATGGACCCATCACTAGTACATTTTGGCAAATATGTGACTACATGACTAAAATTTTTAGTCACATGACTAAAACTGATCATGTTCTACTAATTTTTTGCACTTCACAAGTATAAATGACTAAATATATGACTAATTTGGTTATCTAATAAAATCACAAGGTTAGACAAATAAAAATGACTAAAAATGACCAAATACATGACTAAGTACATGACTAAATAATTAGTCACGAATAATTAGTCACCTAAACAAAAAATGCATGAATAAATAAATTACTAAGTAATAGCTAACTAGTCTCTATTTTTGTTGGCACTATTCATGTTGTTAATATAACTCCAAACTTTAGGACAAGACTAACCTAGATTATTTTTATTTTTTCATGATCAATATTATCACATAGTAGTTTTCACCATTATATATTTGATTTTTCTCTCTCTTAATTTCTTTTATTTGTAATTACGACTAACCAACTGGACACTACCTCTAGTTGCAAATCATATGATTCATTATATTTTGGTTCATACATTATATCCTCGAGTTCAAATATGACATGTATTTAATAAATTTGTTTGAACTTATTAAAATCTATATCTCATTTTCTTTTGTGATGGAAATTTCTTTGTCTTTAGTGAATATTTGATAATATTACAAAATTAAATAGAATGATTAAATTTTAAATGAATCATTGAAAATTTATTTTTCAAAATAATTTGATTAGATTTTTTTTTAAAATGAACCATCTTTAAATTGTAGCTAAGATTAGGGTTAATATAAGCTAAGGTTAAAATTAGAAGATAATGTTTAAGTTACGCTTAGGTTTGAAGCTGAATTCGAGCTTTTTTAAATTTATATTAGTTCTTATAATAAAATTTAAAATTATGTTAAATATGACTAAACATTTTGTGTTTATTAATTTTCTTCTTAAAACAAAATATTATGTAAATATTTATTGCTAAAAGAAAAATAAGAACAAAATTAATACTATTAAATTATATATTTATTTAAAGTTAAATTATTATGATATAATAAATTTATAATAAAAATATTAATTATTTTAATATAAAAAAGAATTAGCTATAAAAGAAAATAAATAAAAATTTACCCAAATGATAATTTAAAAAATATATATTTTAAAAGGGATATGTAAATAAATAAAAAATAAATAAAAAACTTCTATTTGTTTTTTTGGGGTATTTAGGGATTTAGCATTTTAGAGCTTTTTGTATAGAAGGATTGGCGATGATGGTTCGAGTCTCAGCGATTCAGTTCAATGCGGAAGGTATGAATTTCTCAAATTCTGATTATCTATTTTCATTTTTGTCAAGATAGGTTGAGTATGGACTGAGAACCAATGTCACAGAGGTCTGTCAACCCGTGGATGAGTTTTTGACTTCACATTGCAAGATCCTACACATGTCACTACTACATAGGTGGTGATTTTGAGAGGTTAGTTTAAGACAAAAAATTATTTTGTCTTTAACTTTTTAATTTTTAATATTTTTAATTTTTTTTTTTAATATATTTGATTTCTTCTCTATGATGACAAAATAAAAATTGAAAATGTTAGCGGGAAAGAAAAATATTAATTTCCCCTTAAATGACATTTGTTAAATAAAACTCTTCTTTAAACTTGTAAAGTAAAACTTCACTTTTCTTGTGCACTCATGGCGCTGAACTCATCTTGCAATGGCGCGGAACTGAAACTATGGAGACATCAATAAGATGCAGCTATCAGGGGTTTCATGGGTAAGTTACGACTAGGTATGCAGGGGTTTCACATCGTAAATAGAGACAAGAGAGGTAGCTATGGTTGATCAAACACACTCCATGAATTGACAAGAGAGGTAGCTATGACAGTGATCTAATGTGCATGCATAATTTCAAGTCATTCCATAATCAGAGGTTGAGAAAGGCGGAACAGGTAGATGGAGGAATATCATAATGGAATAATTAATTGCAGAGTGCATTCAGATATAGACCATTTCATAGAAGGGGATATTTTGGAGGATCGGCTGTGGAAATTGAGGATTCTTCACTAGGTCTCTGATTGCAGTTTTTTTAAGGTATGGTCGATTCAACCAATGCCCATTTGTATTTCTATGGTTTTTTTTCAACCATTTTTGTTTTTACTTTGTATTTTATTCATAATCGATGGAAGTTTGTTCTGTCTCTTGAAGTATAGTTTTCATGTAGGCATTACCGCTACCCATCATATTGGTTTAGATTATGGCCTCGTATATACTGCAACTACCAATTTTTGTGGCTCCTTCCTTCACATTGCAATTCTTTTACCCCACTATACACATTCTCCATGGTGCTTAGCAGGTATGAAGTTAGTATTGCATTTACTAGATCATGCTCATACGACAATTTGTTGATAGTTTTTATTGCCATTTGGTGCTGTGGTTTATGTGTGGGAAGATCTATCCCCATTCCACTGCAATCAAAACAAAAAAAATGGTGAATACCCCTAACCCATCCCCATTCCACTGCAATCAAAACAAAAAAAATGGTGAATACCCCTAACCCATCCCCATTCCACTGCAATCAAAGAAAAACACACTACTAAATAAGAGGATGATTTAAGACATAATTGATATTTTGTCTTAAATATTTAACTTATTATTTTCATTATGTTAATTTTAAAATTTAAAATATTTTTATTGTCTTCAATTAAAATTTAAAACAAAAGAAACCTTTTCAAATAGGCGGCAAGGAAAATGGAGGGAGATTAATTTTTAGGATATTTTTTTGGTATTCAGGAAATGAATTTTTGGTATGTCTCTGTAGGGTTTCTTCTTCAAGCTCTGCACATAATTTCTCATTGACATCATTGAAAGAGAATCATCTTGAGGTAAATGAGATTTTTTGGATTCATTTCATTGCCGTTCTATTCGATATTGGTCTTTTCACAATTTTTCCTGGTATTTTAGGGGTCCCCGATTTGGGCATAGAAGCTTTCACCTCGATCGGGTCATTAATTATCTCAAATAGGGCTTGAGAAAGGTTCCTCCTCTACGAGCTCTTGGAGGGATTTGCCAGTCTTTGAGGCCCACCTAGAAAATTGAGATGCACCTGCAGAAAGAGCGACGCAGATGCAAAATGTGCGGGTGGGATGCTCGTAAATTCCTGCCACATTGCACAAAAGTTTAATGTGTTCATGGTAAGAGCTCTTGTCGGCACCGGCTGTGAAGCCCGAGATCATTTCTTCCCCACCTTCGATGCACTTGTGGGTTCTGCAAAAACCCTACAACCACCACCATGGATCTCACATCGCCAATTCCGTAAGATATTTTTTAGAGAAGACATTTAGTTTTTTTCACTCTCTTATTTATTTTCACTCTCTTATTGTTAAATTGAGGGAAAAATATTCTCTTCCCCACACAGCCTCACCAGGGGAGGGTTTATTGTGTTTGAAAGGCTGGGGTTCCAATCCCCATACCGTTTCTTGTCACAGACTGTTTATATATTTAGGGGATTTGGCCAGATACAAGGAACTCTTTGCTATAGACAATGCAAAAGGCCCTGATTGGACTATGGCTGACAATTATTACAAGCAAGCTGCTATGCTCTGCCCCTTTAGTGGGAATCTGCATAATCAGGTTTTATGTCCATATTTCTCTGTGTTTTTTTTTTCAAATTATGGCTTATTTTTACTTTTATCATCAAAATTAGAAATAATTGTTCTACTAGAATTCCCTGGACTAGGTCCTCCAGAAATCAATCATGTAATTCAATATGGCATATCTTCAAATTAAAAAGTTTTCTTAAAAATGCCTTCAAAATGTACATAAACAATAGTGGAAACTGTGTTTTCAAGAAATATGTAACAACATTTATATTTTTATCATTAAAATCTGAAACCAAACTAAGAATAATTGCTCTACTAGGATTCCCTTGAGCCAATCTTCACTCCCCATCCCAAAATCAATCATGTAATGATATGGCATATCCCTAAATTACAGAGTTTTTTTTAGAAAAATATTAAAATCTACTAATAACTGTAAAATTCTATTGTTTAATAAATAAAAGGGAAAGAAAGTTATCACAATTCTATAATGCTTGGCAAAGTGGCACCAACTTTCTATCGCCTCACTATTTGGAAATGTACTCTGTTAGAAATCAAAATATGTAATTAGTTAATTGTTTTGCTGGCTGTCCCTTTGTGTAATGGTGATTAGTTTAGAACAATTTTGTATGTTCTCATTTGCTGGATCTTCAATAAGCTAATATTTTTTCTGCTACTTATCATTTTGCATTAGAGCATACTGATTTACTAAGGTGGGTTCTACCGCAACCGCAACCGCAATGTCTGGATGAATTTCCATTGTGCTGCCACTGCGAAGATGAAGTTGAAATGTTATAATGTTTCATGCTACTATTAGTGTACTTTGTAGCACTTCTTACTGG
Organism: Chamaecyparis obtusa; assembly: GCA_027943335.1. Classification (NCBI taxonomy): domain Eukaryota; kingdom Viridiplantae; phylum Streptophyta; class Pinopsida; order Cupressales; family Cupressaceae; genus Chamaecyparis; species Chamaecyparis obtusa. Next base: position 17,930 of record BSBK01004531.1, read on the forward strand.
TAATTTAACACTATCGCCAATTGTGGCATTTCCACCATTAACACTGTTATTACTTAGAGATTTCCTTATCAAAAGCCTCTATTGTTGCTGTTGCTAATCCCTTGGATTTATGTTCTCTAGATAAGATGCAAGAAAATCAAAGAATTGGTGTTGAATGCTTCCATTACTACCAGACTGGTCAAGTAGTGGAGTTTCTTTATCCGAAATTATCTTCTATTGATGAAATTTGAAACCCACAACCATTACCTAAGGTTGAGTGGTCACTCCTTTGTGAGCTCTCTCTGGGGTTGGGCATTTAGTTTTACTCATATCTATAGATTTTTCTATTGAGGGTTTGGGAAAATGTACTGATAAAATTATAGTACCTTTGTGATAACTATACTCAAATCAAATTATTTCTTATTTATGAATCAAATTAGATCTCCAGCTATCAATCAATTTTATTGAATAAAAATTTGTAGCCATATCTGTACTGATTCATTTTAGCTTAAACAAATTTTTCTTTAATAGGGCTCACTAATATTTTAAATTAAAGACAGTGAGTCCTAATATGCCTTCACCCATCTTCAACATCTTGAGTCAAAATTGTACCATTTGTCAGGACACCACCATCAGACTTTATGGGATCATCTTTTGCACCGCATTACGTCTGGATGTTAGCCATATTGTAAACAATCTGAGCAAATTCTGGCACTATTTTTTCAGTTATTTTTAGAGATGATAAAACCTGTAGCCATTCATTATTTGAAAAAAATAGTGCCAAGCTCCAACATTATTCAACAAATAAATAAAAATAGATATGCCAATGCTAGCCAAATTTTGAATGGGTTGCATTAAATTTATAATATCAATTCAGTGCTTCAACACATACCCAATTAAGGAATTCATTAGAGTATTATCTCTCCTACCATTTCATTTGGCAGCCCCTAATCTGCTCCCTTTTTTTCCTATTATTTACTATAGTCTACTCTTGAACCCATTATCATTCCCCTGCGATAACTCAGATTGTATTTTGCCCTATCAAGCTTTATTATTGCTGTTGGCATGTGTTTTTGTGGGAGTACATGTATAGTTGACATCGCTGCTTATTTGCAGAATGGGTCGTTCTTTCAGGGGCACTTTGATCTGTTTGACGTTGTGGGCCCAAAGGGATCATCACTTGGCAGGATCATCACCATTTTGGGCCACTTATTATTTTTTCTTGCCGCACTGAAATTGTTACAGGCATGCCACAACAAGTTGTAGTGGGAGTTTACGTGACAGAATTTTAAGCATCTTCACTAAGGTCATTATATTTACTTTCTGAATCATTTTTTATAACCATAGCAGCATCACTTGGAATTACGGTTGTCTTGGAAAACTAAAAGTACAAATAGAATTCACTTAATTGGATTTTGATCATAAAAGATCAAGAAAATAAAAATGTTGAATACATTCTTAAAAATGGGGAGAAAACAATGCTTGAATATGTTAACGGAGAGGAGGCCCCCTTTGTGACCTCCAACATCTTATGGAACAAAAAGAGAGAAAATATGTTTGATATGGTTCCACATTGATAATCTCTCTATACTATTCGAGACACCTTGAGTAGTCCACTACTGCTCCTATTTTTTGTAGAGATTTTTTTGACAGGGTACTTTAGCTGCTATTGGCCATGTGACAAGTCTAATCAGCCATATATGTAGAACACCATATGAAGGAGACACTTGTCTTTTTTTTCTGGAAAAATCCTTCATATGATGTGCTAGAATATATGTCTGGATAAACACCAACGCTTTTGTGAGTGTGGAGGCTAAAATTTTGCAATTTTCAGTTCCAACAAGGGTTTTTAATGAGCCAAATGGAAGTAGCTTATGCAGTGCTATCTTTAAATGCAGAATTAACTAGTAAAATCTACTCATGTTTCATAGCTTGTACTATTATATTCTAAATGCAAAATTAACTAGTAAAATTTCCTTATGTTTCATGGCTCGTACTGTGATATTTTAAAATGCACAATTAACTAGTAAAATATACTTATGTTTCATGGGACCATTTCACTGTCAGAGTCTAAATTACTCACATAACACAAGTTGAAAATATTCAGTCGGTCCCTCCATGGGAACATCACCTTAGATACCTGATGGTGACCTCATAAGGGGTTTCAATCCTATGGTGGGGATTGCTACCTGCAAATAATCACTCTCAGCTACAGTCCCTTTGTGTATTATCAACTGGAGATTGGATCTTGTCCCATGTTGAAAAAATGGATAATATTAGCATGTGAAAAGTACATTGTTCCATTTATGGGCTGCATTTGGTTGATTTGTCTTGTATGTTTTTCTTCTTTTAATTACCATTCAGAGCCATTCTTGAATCCACTAGACAAGAATTGCAGAAAGCACCATATTGATTAGTGTATGCCAGATGGTGAACTAACCATTTTCATATGGTAAATTTCAAATCTCAATTCTCTTGTGGAGTTTCTCATTAGCATTTTGTTATGGAACACTATGATTTTTTTTTTCAGGTTCTTATTGTTTAAAACTAACGTGTATATAGTAGTGGCTTAGTTTTTTGTCACATCAACAGTCTAGAAAAAGTATTTGGAGTTTTCATTTGGACTGAAATAACAAAAGTAGTATTGTCCCCCTATTTTTATTAAATTTGCAGTGGTTTTTAGTCTCTCAATTAAATCCTGAATAATTGAATTCCTTTTATACTTATGGTTTCCCAAGTCTGTCCCAATGTCAGGCAATGCTAGTGTGATCAAATTAGATTTATGTTCTCTAATGTCATTCTCTACGTTTCACATCATTATTTAAGTTTGTTTTGTGTGTTTATGTAATTTTTTATTTGTTGTGTTTTTGTACAATCCCAAGTTTGAGCCAAGAATTTGAGATGTGGATCTGTGTGTACATATGCACATAATTTTCTAGTTTTCAATATCCATTAGACAACTGAACTAGGTTCTCCATCATGTCCTTTGATTTTGATCTCTGTAACTATATTTATGTTTAGAAAACTTATATAGTAACATTGTTTCAACAACTGTATCACTTTTTATTCCTGAAAAATCAGATTTCTAAGAGACATATAGATGCCATTTGTAACAGTGGAATGTGTAAAATTATTTTTGTCAGATCATATTTTTTATATGTCTTCTATGTTGGAAAATATCGCCTGACACATCTGGACAGTGCTTTTCTTCAATTAACTTGTTCTTATAAACAATGTAGTTGCACTTTATTCCATGAAGGATTGAATCTAAGAAGTTATCTACAACCGTGTTGATGTTTTTCGCAAAAGTTAAATATTTTTGTTTGGGTTAGATAGAGTATCCAAAATGAAAATTGTTATCTCCTTCATGATTGTTCTCAATATATAAATGTTGGTTGCATGATGCAGGGTTTCATTGCTTGTAGATATTACTTATTAGTTTACCCATGTTATAAGCTATCCTAAATTTTGTTTTCTTAGAGAAAAAAGGAAAAATAATTTTGGTTCAAAATGTTTGATATGTTCATTTTGTGATGACAGAAAGATGGCAACAAAATCTTGAGCTTGAACTTCTGTATGTACCTTACATTCAAATGCTTGAGAAGAATAAAGCTATAGTAAGACCATCTCAATCATGGGACATAATTGTACAGGCTCTAAGCCAATATCCTGGAATTCAAGAATGTAGGTTCCATTGATAGAGATCAGGACCAAATCTGTCTTAACCTGCAAGCTGCGTCGACTATTTGATGAGTACAGTCAAAGGTAATAAGTTCTTACTCTTTTCAAGCATTTTAGTGTCTAATTTCTCTTGTCAAATTATTTCTTTGGCAAATGGTGGATATACTTTACTTCTTGGTGAAGAGTTTTAGAATTAAAATCAAGGCTAAATCTATAATATGTAACCCGTGTAATGCCTTGAACCATTAATAAAATATTTTGAATATTGTTTTATGTCTGATTTTGTGTGATGTTTCTATTCAAAGTTGTGTGTGAACTATATTTGCTGCATGTCTGAGCCTATTCCCAAGATTGAAAAATTATAGTTTAACAATAGTTTGGGTGGAGGCAGAGAGCTATTTTGGGTTCCAGATGCCAATTTCATTCAAGTCATTGCTTCTCTATTTTTTTTACCCTTGAATGGAATGTAATGCCTCTTTACTGCTTCATCTGCATCTTTCTGACTTTCAAACAACACAAACCCAAAACCTCTAGATCTGATTACCCCATCTTCATCATTGCCAAAAATAACAGTAGAATAAGCAACTTTTCCAAATTCTCCATCCATGAATTCAAGGAGCTCCCTATCATTAACATAAGGTGGTAAACCACCAACAAAAACTTTTCGAGAATTCAAATCATCTAATTCCTCGCTTGAAAAAGATCCTAATGATGATGCAGTTGAAGGGGGAGTCACAATTCTTGCACCTGAAAAAACACTTGGCAAAGCTGATGATATAGGCCTAAGCTCTTTCTGTCCATGAGCAAATTTGCATTTCAAACCATTCGGACAATTTCCATTTCTCTCATAATACATACACAACTTGCTTTTAAAATTCTTAGAAGAATCAGATGCACTGGGAACTACTTGAAGTCCATGAACTGCTTCCAGCTTCTGACTAAGAAGTGTTATTTTCTGACCCTTGAGAAGTTCCTCTTCTGAGTGAGCAAAATGGCAATTGATTCCCCACTCACACTTCTTGTCGGTCCCATGGAAGCGACAAAAAACTGACTTGTAGGGAGGCAAGGTAACTGTTTTAGTAGGAGGCTACTCTTTGGTATTTACAACTGCATCTGCACTGTTTGGTATATGCTTGCGCGGATTTTTCTGAACTGTTTTCCAAGAAGTTGAATTTGAGGAAATGTCAGTCTCCTGTAAATCAAATGCAGAAAGCTGTGTGGAAGGCTGTGCCTGGAATTTATCTGTAACTTCAGTAGGAGTTTGTGACATCACTCTTGCCACAGACGGATGTGAATTAGATACAGCAAAAGTGGCTGGTTGGGAAATGAAATCTGGATGTTTGACAGGAGATAGGCCATCTGTAAATGGCGAATTGGTTCCCTGTATTTTCTGGAAATGTGAATATTTTAACCCTGCGGGAATGCAATTTTGGGAAGCAATAATCTTATCACATGCTTCTTCAAGAAGGTGGTCATTCTGACTTAACAAAGCACGTATCTCAGGAGAACGCACAAGTTGAATAGGTTTATGACTCCTCAAACTCAATACATCTCATTTGGCCCCATATCTAAGTAAGAGAGCAGCACATGGAAGATGATTATTTTTCATAGCATAATGTAGAGGGGTCTCTTTTGTTCCTGTCAGTACATTTATACATCCCACGTGCTTCATTATAATTATGAGAAGGGATTCAAGGTGGCCATGACTTGCAGCTGTATGTACAAGAGTTGCCCCAGTATTGTTTCCAGATTTAATAGACGCACCAGCTTCTAGAAGTCTTTCCACAACTCTACAGTTTACACTGCACCTATTGAAAGAATTTGCTTGTTTCAAGGCCCAATGAAGAGCCACGTTTCCATGAGTATCTGTAGCATTGAATGGGGCAGATGAAGCCAGCAAAATATTGATAAGTTCAAGATCGTTTGCCTTCACAGCTCGAATCAAAGGTGGCAGACAATTTTTTGCTTGTGCACTCCAGCTTTGGACAAACTGAAGAATGCTGATGCGGAGAGCATCAAGGCAATCTTCTACTTCTGCAAATACTTCGTTCTCTGATTCTTCAATATGCATCGAAGATATCTGTATCTCTCTATATTACAACTTTCTTTCTCTATGAATATAGATTAGAGGCTCATATCTTTTTTTATAATCCAATAACAACATCAATCTTGATATTAGATTTCATTTTCTGTATTTTAGACAGACCCATACACAGTCGCTTATATCTTTTAAACCAAAACATATTTAAAGATCGCTCCGGTGAAGATCTTCGAAACTTGATTATCTAAAACATGTCAAAAGCACGTTAAAATCCAACGGTTGGTTTGAAACTTATGCCCTTCGCATTCAAGGCCATTTTTCTGTCAAATTAAAATGGATTCAAGCATAAACTTACCAAACCCAATGTTCAAAACCAATACAATATTTGTATAACATTTTCTTTGACTAACAACAGATCAGAATTATATGTTACAAGAAAATTGTAATAAAATTTCAGCATCTCTCAAAATACACCATAAATAATCATGAGAATGGATCCTAAATAAAGCTAACAATAATGAAAATCATTTGCAATCATTCATTGATCAAAATGGTGAACTTCAAACCTATACAAATTACTGCCATAGTCACAGGGCTGGTAGAATGTGGGAACAGTTAATAATGTCTGTACGGTATGATGTTACAAGTCTGATGGATCACAGAGCAACTTCAAGGAGTTTCACAGTTGGCCAAGTAAGTACCTATGATAACCTTTTAATTCAAAACAATTTCATTGAATATAAAGTTAGGTATCTTTTAAATTGTGCTCAAAACTTTTTAATGCAGAAATAGCACTATCTATTAGCTTTAAACATTACCAGCAATAATTTTTTCCTTTTTATGTCATATAGGTTGTTCATGTAATCAGGTCATGACTTCCTTGTCTATGACAAAAACTATCTTCAGATCTTTGCATATAACTACTATCCATATCCAAGATCTTTGCCTTAACATGGACTATTACAGTCTTATTCGTCTTATTCTATGTGTGTTCTTCAGGCCTTAACATGGACTAGGGTGCCTTCTAACTTCTAAGAGAATAAACCATGCCAAATTCTATGTTAGGATGTGTTCCTCTATAGTGCTCTACACCTACATCTGATTATATTAGGATAAATTAGGTGTCTCTTGTCTACCCAAGCCATTAAGCACTACTATGCACCTCACTGTCATAATCATTGCACTAGGCTTGCAAGCATGTCAAATGTCATCTATTCACATTGGATTCACCCTCAACTGTTGGTTAAATTAATAATATTAATCATCTTAGAAGCCACTCTGTCAAAATTTACCTTTTCTTGCATTACTATCAATCTAAAAGTAATTTTGAGTTAAGAAGTTGTATTCCTCTTGGCACTTAGCTTCACACCATTCAACTTAGAAGATTTGCATGAGGGCTATTACTATTTTATTCTATCAAACTTCACTTGGAACTTGCACCCAAATGTACCATTAAACTAGAATATTATATCAAAGACAAAGTTTCCACATTCAATGGTAATGTGCTTATATATAATATTAAACTTAACATTATTTTCAATCTCAGTGTTTTAAGACCAAACACTCTCTTCTATCCATGACCTTTGAGGGTCTATTAATGATTTGTAATCTGCTCCTTGAAACTATGGCTGCATTCGGTGTATTTTAATGGACTTTGATCTCAACATTTTCTCAGTCCATTATTTGCTGATGCTCTCATTGCGTTAATGAATGTCACTATTTTTTTGGTCTTTTACTGCTGTTATGCACCGAGAATCACTATTTTTGAATCATGATTGTTTGTCCTAATGGAAACCCGTGGATCTTCAACTAATGCTACTCACTATCATGGGATTTGTGACTCTGATTAAACTATGGTTTGAAAATAGTTTAATCAAGAGTGAAAATGTAGAAGGTATGATCATTGGTATTTACGTGATCTCTATTTAATGTGGTTGGTTTCCCATAAAGATAGATGCTTGTCATTATAATAAGGGGAACAAGCCACATGTAATGGATTTTCCAATGGCATCATTCACTTCATCCTTGTATTGCACTAGTGTATGCCCAATCGTTTTGGATAAAACAATCTATAGCACCATTGACACCTCTCCTTTCCAGACATCATTTTTTTTCTATGCTCTGACTCAATAATGTTATATGTTGTCAAAACAATATCATAATCAGAAAGTTCTGCAATATCTTTACATCTATTAGCATCGTGATAAACCAGAACTTTAGTGCTTCCTTCCTTCACATGTGAACCTTGCAATCTCATTTCTCCATTGGATGACTGCTACCATTGGACAAACAACAAGTGTGGTTTTAATTTGAGGCAGAACCTTAGATTTGCTACTGGACCCCACTTCAATGTTTGACAGCTTAGATGAGTTCGCAGTAAGAGATGCCTTCAGTTGCAGGTCACGATTACATAGAAAAAGGGATATTGCCTGAATTATTTTTCCCATTCCCATTTCATTTGCAAGCATGCCACCTTTAAATTCATATTCTTCTTGCTTTAGACTCCAAGCTAGCCACTCCTTTTGGAAAGGTAATAATGGCATCAGCATCTCAAGAGGTGGTTCCTTCTCTTCCATGGGACCCTTCTTTTGAGCAAATGCATCTAAGTCAAGCTCCCCATCATGTGCCCAGGGTTCCCAGTCTTCAAGGCCTTTCTCCCAAACCTGCCAATTCAAATTGTCAGCAATGCCATCTTCTAAATATAATGGCTTCTTTTCTTTCTGCTTCCGGAGTTTTTTGCTTCTCCGTGCATTTTTTAATGGTTTTGACCCCTTTCGTTTAAGGGTAGATTACGGGATTTACTTATGTTTTGTGTTTATAAGGTCTATAAATGACCCTTGGAATTTAATTGAGTAATATCTAGATGATAAGGTGCAAAATGCATGTAACGTGTCAATGTTGACAACTTGTTGTCAAATTTGACAACATTGTTTAAGGGATAACCGACCAAAATGATGGTTGAGAAGGTAGCTAAAGGAGTTCATGTCAGTTTCCATGAAGGGAACAAGTCAATATATGTTTGTAATACCCGAAAATGAGTAGCATTGGTGGTTACAACAAGTTTGTTCCAATAAAGTTAAAGTTTTCTGATTTTTTCTATGTTCTGCCATAACAAAATAGTTTGATTGCAGACATGTTTTTCATGTCTTATTATTAACTTAAAGTCCTGAAACCTATGTTATTCTAAGGAGGGATGAATCCTCTTTGTTTTCTCTTTTGAATCATCCGTTTTCATTAAAAATTGACAAAGTTATTGGCATTTTAGTAAAAATCTGTCCAAACCCTTACTAGGGTAACCTGTGAGTGGCAAAAATGTAATAACTTTTGTTTTTGCATTCATCAAGTCCCCAAACTTGGTGGGATGAAGGGATATGATGTGTACAATATGTGTTTAAGCCTACAAGAGATCATGTACAGGTTGGCATGTGTGTTGGATGACTGCAATTCTGTCCCAAATTGGAATGGACAGTGAGAAGACAGTTTGAGTGTGAAGTTTTATGTTGGCAGAGTATTTGATGGAAAGTGAAGGCTGACAGGGGTACAAGGGTGATTATTGAATGTACCCTAGTAGATGGGGGTGAAATTGGCACTTGTTTGTATTGGTTTGGGTGACTGTCCTAATGTTGTAGGTGATTGTCATAGTGGATAGCAAGTTTGTGTTTTGAGTTTGTTAAGTTGGAATGCTAGGCCATTGTGAATGGTTGATGCCATATTTTGTTATGTTAAGGGTTTAGAATGACAAGAAAGGTCAGGATTCAATGTATACAATATTGATCCAAGGGCTAGGTCTAATCAAATGTATTGGTGAGTATATGTTGGGTTATGGGACAATCACATTAATAAGAGTTTTTCAAATTGTTTGAGGGGTTGTGTGTTAATGGTCATTAGACATTTTCAAAGCCATGAATAGTGTGGGAATACCATAAGTATGGTAAGGAATGAAGTCTAGTGTCCTTTGTAAAATTTAATGAGTTTCCAATGTGTAGTTTTTTGTCATAAGGGTACAAGTTCATCAAGAATGGGTATGGATGTGATCAGTCCAGTTAAGATCAGAATTTGATATGGTCAAGGGGAGTGTCACGAGTGTGACAAAAGTTTGATCCTTGAGTTGTGTTTTGTGGAACCATGTTTTGATCCATTTGGGGGGTTGAGGCAGCCTTGTGTAGAGGAAGGGCAAGTTGCCTTGGAGGAGAGTTGTTTTCATGTTGTTGAGTATCTCTCTTGGTAGGATTGAGGAACCTGTCATATGTGATGGAACCATTGTTTCCAAGCTGAGGGATGCTTTGCATCAAATTCTTTCATCTCCATCCAGTCCCTCTTTAAGGTTGACAAACTGCGCCCTCTAGTTCTTGCTTTTGGTAATTTGGAGTTTTTCTGTCTTTGGTCAACTCCATATGAACTTTTCTTAGCATTATGTTATGGCAAAGAGGAGTTAGATTACTTGTTTGTTTTGCCCCCAAAATTTTAGAAATATTTTCCACATTGAGAACATCCCCTTTGGAAATCAAATTAGCAACCACAAGCTGAAATGCTTTCTCCCTGAGTAGAACTTTGCAACTGGCAATGGTCATCCTCTTGGTATCTTGTGGTTGATATCTATTAACATTGTATTTGTTATCTGGGTTGTCATATATCAAACTTTGCGCTATTACTAATTTGAGAACTTTTCATCCTGGTTGTACCTTATTAGAAGCTTTGTGTCCATGAATATGCTCAATATTGTTTGAAATTGTAGCCTCAGTAAGACCTTAATAATATGTAACACTTTTTGTATAAACTCTTGATGGCACTCCTAAGCTTGTGGAAAACATGCTCAATGTATCTTCTTATTATTATTTTGATGCTCTATAATGTATTGCCATCACTTTCTCATTGGTATTCATAAGACATAATATGATATCAATATCTCTTTGGGATTTGTATTTTAATGCTAGTACCATACCATCTCATAGTATTTTTTTGATTCCCATTGTCAATGTGATAATTTAGCATGATGTGACATACATGCATATGATTTTCACATTACTATGACATATCTTCATTATTGCTTTGATCCAGTAGCATGAACATTGATTGAGGGTTCTCTGCAGTAGACCATAATTATTGTCTGCTAGATGGTACCATATCTTCTTGAGTATGCTCTGTTATGCCCTCTCAATGACTATTGTGTTTCTATGGCTACTTCCACAGTTTTGAAACAAATTTTGAATTGTTGATCTTCCTCGCTTCTTGAATATTTGTTGAATCTGCAAGCCATTATATAAAATATAACCATATATAGTGATTATATAAAATCTAAAAATAAATAGTGATGATTGTCTTATGTCTAAGGTTAAAAAAGAAAGGAGATGCTAAAGAGATGCAAATTTTTGAGTAAAAGATTTTGTGAAAATGAAGGGTAATATCTATGAACCAAAACATCTTTGATATCAATACTATAGAGTAGATTGGGGAATGCAAAATGCTATCAGATTAATATTGCTCTAATCCAGGATGATGCTCTGCCTAGATTCCTGATCTATATTGCTTTGATTTACTGAGATGCTTATTAACAAACTATGTTGAAATAAAGCACCTGATCCTTACAATAATCTGATCGCCTTCTCTGAAATTGTCTTTTATAATCATGCAAATGGAATAGACGTAATCTGGTATGAAAAATAGGATCTTGTACTTGATCCTCTTTCAAATTATTATCCTTTAATTTTATGTTTCTTTAATGCCTTCTTGTGAGTCTAATCTCTATCACTGTTGCTGAATAATGGCTCAAGTTTCATGCAATTTTATGTGAGAAGTTTATGCCTTAGTCTGATTACAATCTTTTGTTCTTGCAATAATCTGAGATGCTGTTTCTACTTGTCAATTTCTTCTTTTCATGTGTTTGTGACCTTGCCAAACAGGGGACAAATACCTCCTTTAGTTGGCTGTATTAAATCCCTTTAAGTGCTTCAGGTATGAAGACTATATGCCAATAAAATATGCCCCTTGAAGAAATGGATGATCTTCCCTTATTAAGCAACAAAGGGCATGATGTGAAAAGTTGTATCTCTTTGATCAAAACTCTTTCAAACTGAATTACAATTTTAACAAATCATACCTCTTCCTTGTAACTAACAATATCATTAGTTAGTTATCTAACTTAGATCATATTAATTCCTTCCTTTGGCTGCAATTATAGATGAGATGTCTTCTTCCTTTGTGCGATTTGACTTCCTCTTTCTAGACAGCAATTACTTATTTCTTGGATAATGTTAGCCCCCTTATTTTCTTCTTTCTTGTATAGTGATAATACTCCTCATTGAGCTGTGTAATAATGAGAGGGGAATATGCTGATCTATTTATAAGACCTTAAAGAGTTGTTTGTCACTTATTTGATGTAATAATCCTGTAGCAACGATGATTGGTGATGGTCAGTCTGCAATACACTATTGTTGTTTCTGACATGGAAGAAAATACCACCATTGCATTTAATCTACCATTGCATTGATCTATCTACTAACAATTTAACCACGTGCAGAGCAATTCTATCAAAGCTGCACAAAAATGCTTTGATGCCAACAAAGCTGCTGATATTGACAGCGATTGCGATGAATTAGTGGACATGAATGTGGATCAACACAGTTATAGTTGTGGTAAAGTTGAGGTAATGTAATAGTTGTCAATTATCTATCCTAATCTTCATGCTTGAAATGTTATTTTAAACAAATAATTATAGATTTTGCATTTTTCTAGATGTAAGTTAATTTGTCACAATATTTATTAGCTATCTTCATTGCACAATTTAGAATTGTACTTATTTCTTGCCAAGGTTTACATATCATACCCTCTTCCAGCATATGAATTTTACCTATTTTCTCTTCAGTCTACTATGCATACAAGGAAAGATGCTCTCAATAGACCTATCTATAAAGCTCCACAATTTGTGAAGGATGTTGATAGTGAACATGTTGAACTGGATGAGGATCTATATGATATTCAAAGAAGACTTCATGTTAAAAGCAAGGTGAGTTTTATTTATTGTTGTGTATTTCATGGTATTTGTTTTAACACATGCAAGTACTATTTGAGCAAGTAATGGTTGTTTTATTATGTTAATAAGTCAAATGTTTACCTATGTGATAATTATTATGTTAATAAGTCACATAATTACCTATGCACTTTTTGTTTTTGCAGAAAAATATTCATGAACTCCAAGAAGGAGATAAAGTCAGAGTGTTGGATCTATTTGATAGTGCTGCTGTTGGTGTTGGGCGGATCCATTCACTATCTATCATACATGGAGAAAACTTGAAAGGAACGAGTGATGCAAATGTAGAACTTGTGAGGGTCACAAGTAACGTACTACTTGTTTATGAGAAAGAAGGATCCTTTGCACGATGGCCAATAATTTTTTTGGAGAAAATGAATTAGTTGATGTTTATCATGCACTAGATACCAGACATTCATGGTGTATTTAATGAGTTGGAAACTCTTAATAACTTTGATATTTTTAGATATAATTATGTATACTCTCAACGTTGACATTTTATTACTTGATACATATTATATTTTAAAATTGCAGATTACCTTTCTTTCTCACGATGTTGAATATTGTTTGTATATGTTAATATATTTTTAATTTCTTTTATGGTTTACTTCAAGTTTAATATATGCCTTTTTTGCATTATTAAATTTATGTAATTTAATACATTATTTATATCACAACTAAATTTAATACCAATTAATGAGAACCAAAATATAATAGTGATTAAATATACTATTAGTAGATGGAAACATAAGAGTGACAATGACTAAATATATTACCAATCGATATCAATTAATTGTTATCGTGATTAAATAAATGACTAATTATTAACAACGTTGACTAAATTAATGATTAAAATGATCAAATATACTACCAATGGATGGAAACTAGTTGATACAAATGACTAAATATATTACTAATCGATATCAATTAAGAGTTAACATGATTAAATAAATGATGAATTATTAACAACATTGACTAAATTAATGATTAAAATGATCAAATATACTACCAATGGATGGAAATTAGTTGATACAAATGATTAAATATATTACCAATTGACACAAATTAATGATTTTAATGATTAAATAAATGACTATCAAGATTAAATGAATGACCAATTAACAACAACAAATGACTAAATTAATGAGTAAAAATACTACCAAATTGATCATTCAAAACAACCAACAAATGACTAAAATTTGTTTAGTCACAAATTTGGTGGTGTTACAAATGACTGGCAATAAACTATTACTGGTCATGTGATCAAAATTGGTCATCTATATGTGATTTTTAGTAGTTTTTTTAGTCTAATTTTGCTGTTTTTGTACTAGTGCATAAAAACTAAAGAATTATGAAGAATAAATTTAGATAGGATAGAAATTGGAAGAAATTTTTATTAATAAGTGATTTAATGTATGAGTGCTTAGTCATGATATTTTTCTAGCTAGGAAATCAACTATCAATCCAAAGTTATTGTATTTAAATGTCATAATTTTTTAAGGGTTTGAGGGATGAGAAATTCCACATTATCATCGAAAACAATATAGAGAACATACTAAATAAGTTGGAGAACATATATATATCTAGAATCTACTTAGAGAAGACTGAGGATGTACGATAATCAAACTAAGTTGTGTGGCATTATTAAAGGAAAAAGACATTGAAATAGTAAACAAAATGGTGTCTTTTGCAAAATAAGGAGTCGACCGCATTGAAAAAAAAAATTATAAGGAATGGTTTTATATCTAGAAATAATTTATATAGAAGTGATAAAATGGATAAATACATTTTAGACTAGAGATGCATAACTATTACTAAGTATTTAAATACACGGTATTAAAACTAGAAGAGCAATTGAATGAAAAATAAAGGATTCCTAGTTTGCATGTTTAAGCTACTATTCTTTTCTATTTTCCAACATTTCAAGTAGGTCTATGCCTATTTCACATCATGAATTAATCATATTATTCCTACTTTGCGAGCCTAGATTTTGGCAATAGGTTTAAGCATCTATTTCACCATGGTTTTTCCTTTTATGGTATTCTTATGTGTTGATTTATGTTTATGATTTGATAAGTTACTTCATTATCAAGGGAAGATTGGTATTTAACAAGGTTGAAAATTACATATATTGATTCACCCCCCTCTCAGTAGATCTATGTGCTTAACTTATTATAATTTTAGCTTGATCTTTAGTTGACTAATTAAATAACTTAAATAAGAGGTGAAATGAAAATTAGTAGTATTTGGTATGAATAGTTCTTTTGGCTCATGTTTACAAGCGATATCAACACACTTTGAGCTACCACACTTACAATCTCAAATAGTTGCAACAACATTTGTGGCATTGTCACTATAAATTAATTTGAGTAATAAAATACATCTTAAAGATAAAAAGAAAGGAATGAGAAATCCCCCTCAGATTGCTAATTAAGAGTATAAATATAATGAACCGAAATACACTAGTACAAACATAGAAAACCTCAATTAGGATTTTGAGATGTATGTGATTTGATTTGATTTAAATACTTATTCTTATATGGAAATGTCTTGCTAAATTTTTTCACATATCGGTTAAGGTTGACATAATCATAGCATTAAGGATTATATGGTTTAAGAAAACAAGCACTAATCATGATGATCAATAGCTCTACGTGCTCTTGTTTGCAAGTATAAATCATGGAGGAAAACTCTAGGTAAAAGGGCCCTTGAAAGGGTTGCATACCCACTTTATAATTAACTTCAAACATAGTTAGAAAATTCTAGAAGTATATAATTTACACCTTATCTCATTTAGAAGAAAGGTATCTGGAAATGAAATATGTTCACAAAATTGAGGATTTTAGGGATGGGGCTTCAGAAATTCCTTGAAAAGGGATTGTGTCACCCATAAACTACACTATTTAAAATTAATCAAGAAAAATGAGTTAAATAAGAGTAAGGGTTCTAATCTTAAAGATCGAAATCCAAGACATCAAATTCCTTGTAATACTCAAAAGGATCCAAAAAGGATCACTTGTTTAAATAAGAGTAAAGGTTCTAATTTTAAAGATTATCTTGAGAGTGACTTGGGGAAATGGTCTATCCCTAAGTCTTTGGCTAGGCCATTATTATGTCATCTTATTTCATGGATGGAAGCCTACCTTGTTTGATGGATGAATGCCTATCCTATTTGAGGGATGGATGCCTATATTTTTATATGTATGTGGTTTTGCCAAACAAAAATTGGATTTCTTAGTGTGATTAGAAATTAATGTACACCATTAATACATTACAAAGAGAAAATAGAATAATTAATTTTAAGATAAAAAAAGGTGCCTTACAAAAGTGGTTTTTTACATGTGTTGATTGAGCATAAAGAAGTTTTCAATCAAGTTTTGTCTTTTAATATACTGGTAAAAGTGATAAGTATAGTCTACTTCACCAATAACATGTTAGAAATTGGGATCTTGTGATATTTAATCATTATAAATAAAATGAGAATAGTATAGACATTAATTTAACACATTACAAAAGATATACATGAAGAAAAACCTTTTGGGTTAAAAATACCATAAAGTGTCATTTTATTAAAACAACTACAAAAATAGTCTATTAAATATAGACTAAACATGGGGATACTTTTCCTTACTTAAATGAGAGCAAACCTCCTTAAATATAAGAGGAAGGGTGACAACATTAGTCGCAACTTTTCAATAATCCTCATTCATTAAATAATTAATAAACTAATAGTTATCAATTTATAGTTATTTCAAATAAAAAATGCTTAATAAAGCATATAACCAATCTTCTTTATTACATCTCTCTTAAAAATCATTCAAATTCGCATTCCCTCAACTTATATCTTTGATTCCAAACATAGTGTTAGTTAAGCAACATAAATGCTCATATTCCAAGTATTTACATTTCATGGTAGCTGGAATTGAATGAAAGCAAGGAGAATTTATATTTAAGAAATAATTTTGAATAATGTATTGTCATATAATGAGCTAAGAGGATTAAGAACATATCACACTTTTAAACAAACTACATTGATTATAGCTCAAATTATCTTCTACAACTTTTCCTATTAATCTTGCCCTTTTGTTCTCTATGAGTTCCTCTTCAAATGCTTGTTAATATTGTTTTGTCTCTTATGTGCCCTTCTATCTACTAGTTCAATTTTTCACAAAGAATTAATGATGGACATTAATTATGGTGTAGTTGCTATATTGCTTTGTGTAACACTTCATGCCATACTTTGGAAAATAAAGGCTTAGAAAGGGCTTTTTGCAATTTAATAATAAGTTTTCAAAAACCTTAACGGGTTTAAAAACTTGTATCATTAATGAAGTCCATTTTTGTAGGCTTATGAGAATCTACTTTGTAAAAAGATTAAGTAATTTCAAAGTTACTAGTTCTATGTCAAGACCTAAGGTGGTTGTGAAAACCTTATTGGGTCCTAATAACAATTTCAAAATCTTGTTTGAAGGTCAATAAAAAAAGAATATATAGGCTTTGAGTTTTTAAAATTAGCACTTTGATGGAAGTTAAAAACTTCTAAAACCCTTTTTAGAGACCAATAGGGTTTTGAGAACCTTGTCATCTCGCAACATCATTTTTGAAACAAAGCCACAAGCCAACATAAAAAAAAAAAGACCCACAAGCCAAATTTCTGAAGCCAACTAGAACTTAAGATCCTAAACCCTACCCTTACACCCTAAACTTAAGAAGATGGAAAATGTTGCTTGCATTTGGATTTCAAAATATTATAAATTTGGCTTTACCCCCAATTCCCATTTAAGTGGAATTGGAATTGATTTTCCAATTCCACCTATTTAGATGGAAGATTCAAATGTTGGTTTTGTGGGTAAGTGACAATTAACAAATCCCTATCCGAGTTTCATGTTTTGAACACAAACATTGAAAATGTCAATTCCAAGATTTGACAATCCCAATTCTAGTCTAATTCTAGCAAACAAACGAGCCCTTAAAGACTCTCGAGGAAAACCATAAAGGGAAAGGTGCGACTGTGATAGGTCCAAAAGAAAGAGATTTTCCACCTGTCAAGATGACGAGTATTCCTAAGAGAAGCAAAAGAAAAAAAATTGAGGCAATGCACAGGCATGAAACGTCAACATCCTCCACTGAGAAAGAGATTGTGAAGCCTAAAAAGAAGGGCCCACCACAAAAAGGCCTTGCCACATAACAAAAGGGAACATGATATAAGTTGGAGAAAACTATAAAATTTAAGGCTTATAATTTATCATAATAGAAAGGTCCACAACTCGGCGACCAAAATTGTGGGCCACACAAGATGAGGATTGATTAAAATTTTGTTATGGAGACTTGTAAACGGGCTCATTCCTACTTTGATGATTGAACTAGTTCCTACAAAAATAAAATAGCCTAGTCCGGCACAAACATTTCCCTGAATAAAATGTATGTCAGCTTTCCCAAGGCAGATTCCATGTTGAGGTTTAATTTGACCATGGGTCATTTGATACCTTCAACCTTTGATGCAAGAGGGAGTAACTTAAACTTTGAAAGACCAACTAGTCCTACTTCTTCTCATCCAAAGTCTATTGAATATAATCCTCTTTAATAATCCTCTCATCTACAAGGAAAAGAGGTGGGAGTCCCTATTGCATGAACTCTTCAAAACATCCCCTCTTACTTACCATCTTGGTGTTAAGGTGATCTCTTCCCCACAAAGCATGTTCATGTCAGGCTATGAATTCATTGGCCTTTTTTATTGTGGATCTTTGATCCAATATTCTTGCTGCTGACACGGTGTCATTTGACACCACATACAAATTTTCAATCAAAGTACTTGAGTCACTCACTTGGGCTAATTTCTTGTAAGTTTTTCTCAATCAAGTTGCTTGCATCAATGCTCATTTTTCTAGCATCCTCGAGGAACCTTAAAGTGTTTACCAACACAACTATTGAGCTTTTTATCTTTTCCCAAAATGACATGTACAATTGATATAAAACTAAGAGGAGGTCTCATTGCTTTGGTTATACAAGTTAGCCCAAAAGATGATGCTATAGTTGTTGATCCTTGTTGGTGCTCTCATCCTCCGGACTATTGATTCTTGCTTAAGCATCTACAATTTGTTTGTGTAATTACTCCAGCTCTTGGTTCCTTAATTGCAATGCAACCTTTGTTGTTTTCTTGTCATTTCTTATTTTGTCCAAAGATTCTTGAACCTCTTGAATCCTACATTGGAAAGTAGCTTCCTTATATTGCAAATTCTTTTGACTTAGAGCTAGTGGTTGGATTATCACTTCGAATTGGGATTTTGCCAACTCTGCTTCCCTTTTTTTGGAAATTTCACACATCAGGGCATCATTAAAATCATTCTAAATTGTTTCTCTCTCAAGAGAGCTCTCCCTTGTCCACCTTACAAGTTCTTCAATGGTGGCCACATGTTGTTGGAGCTATGCTACTTATTTATCTCTCATTTGTAGGGAGGCTCTGGTATCTTCCATCTCTTTCTAACCATCCTCAAAGGCTGAGATAAGCACTTGGGTTTCTCCTCAAGTTGCTTCACATTCTACTTGAAGTGCAAAAAACTAATCCTCTATTTTCTTCTTTTCCTCCTGTTCAACTAGAATAGAAGTGGCATTTCTTTCTTGCTTCTCCTTCTTGAGATGAGAATTTTTCATTTTAAGTTCCTTAATTTGGACCTTTAGTTTATCCATGTTTGCAACCACACTCTCAAATTCCCTCCACATTTTCTTCATTTTTTTGCCTTTCCTTATGAAATCAAAAGTAACCACTCTTCGTGATTCCTCCAAGAACTCCACCTTATCTTGTGGGTGGGTATTGCACATGTTAATTCCAACAGTATGCATGGTGCAGTTTTTGATTCTCATCCCACCATCTTGTTTTGATCACTCGAGATCATAGATGCCAACATAAAGGTTTGTTGTTTATCATCATAAAACATTTTGATCCTAAAGGTGGCCAATTTGGTGGTGCCCCTCTCTCTTGTCATTTCGATCCTTTCTGTGCGAGCCTCACTAGTGTAATTGAATTATCTTTGAATCTCTTGTGAGGAATCAATTTTTTTCCCTACTAGGGTGTAACAACTACTTCAATAGTGACTTCTTCCTCCTCCTTGTAAATATTCCCCAGATTAACCTACTCATTCTCTTGGTCTTCTCCTTAGGTGGGGGTGGCATGGCTTTCTCCACTTTGATATCTTCACTATCTTTTCTTTGAAACTTTTGATTCCAACTCTTACACTGTGGCTATGGATGATGCCATCAACTTGGGTCTTTGAGGGGCCACATGCCTCTTTTTAGATGAGATTGAATTTTATTTAGCTTATGTACTCTGCTACTCAAGAACAATCCTTACCTTTGGTGAGGACTCAATATTAAAAGCTCTATGGGCTACTTCACTTGGGTATGTTTTTTCCCAATTCTCGTTGACTAATATATCACCATTCAAGCTACCTGGTTTGATTGTGGTATCATCTATTTCTTGTCACTAAATACAAAATGTTGTGACTTCATCCATTGACTAGTCATCATCTGCGAGAGGATTCCTAAAAAATTTAGGGACCTTGTTGCTTGGGTTGTCACTGAATAATTTGGGTAAAATGTGAACCAAGTTAGGGGAGCTTGAGCAAGAAGCAAAGTCAGGTCAGCCAATGCTTCTACATTAATCAGGGTCAAGAAATGATTTTGTTCTAAGTAAGGTCATGATTTATTTGTAAAAGGGATCTGGAAAGTAGTGGCAAAACATATGTAAGGATTGTAGTGCCATATGTTACAAATGAGATAGGGGACAAATCAACTAGATTTGTGGTGAGCATTTGTTCAACTCTCTTGGTGTAACCCTTCTGGTGGGTTATGCCCGCAGATGGCCTTTTATGTCGATCACTTTCTAGTTATCAGAGATAGTATTATCGTGTGCCCTAGCTACTTGTCTCGGTGTTGGTGTCATGCCTTATGCATTTCTTTGGGCTCCTTCAAGGTTGGCTCTCATCGACTTCAAATTTAGACAGATCACCACATGGAGAGAGATGACTAGACTTGTCACTTGTGTACCTTGGGCATGACTGAGATGGAGATCTATTTCATTTTGCACTATGCTATCTACTACAAGATTCATGGAAGATTCTATTGCTTATTTAGGGAATGCAACTCCCTCGTGGCCTTCTTCAGCTACATGGACCAGAGATGCCTTGCATTGTACCTCAAGGAGACTATGCAGCTCCCTGACCACACCTTACAGCTCTTATTCCCCTAGAGAGCGACCCTGGTTCAGCTTATCACCATTTTTTTCTCTCTCTCAACTCCTGCACATGGGAAAAAGCAGCCTTCCAGTGCCACCATTTCTAGTCACTCTAGATTTGTGAAACCTCTTAGTGGTTATACTCATCAGCAGCACCTCCAAGCTTTTCTCAACAGTGGTTTAGGGCACCTTCTCACCCTAGTCCCTACCCTTCGGTGCTTGGCTTCATTTTACCGAGGAAGGACCCTTAGTCCTTGCCTCTCTCTTGTGCTCCTTGCTTCTTCTTGTTTCTCTTGATTTCCCAGTTTTCTTTCTTTCCTTGGCACCACTTGGTGCTATTCCTATTGGTGGAAACACATGAAAAGTGAAAAGTGATAACAAGAAAATAGACTACAACAAGTACACTACCTATATACAAAGCTTCTTGTCATTTCATCATTAAAAGAAGGGTTTTAGATGAGACTCGTTAATGGGACTCTTGAAGTCATTAAATTTTATATCTTCTAGCTCAAAAGAGTTTCTTTCTTTACATGTGTTGATATGAAAATGTCCTTTCCATAAAGCATCAAACTTAGGATGTTGCCCTTGTCTTGCAGCACAGTCGTCAAACTTTAGAACTAAATCACCCTCCTTAAAGGCTGGGTTGGACTCTCTTTTGTCAAACTATTTTTTAACCACTTGATGGCGATTGGTTAGTGCATCAAATACCTTTTCTATGTCTTCTTGCACCTTCAACAACTCGACTAGCCTTAGCTCTACATCATCAGTTTAATCAATCTTGTGGAACTTGAGTATCTGGGACATAGGGATTTCTATTGATACTAACACCAACACTTCTATTCCATAGACAAACTTATATACAGAGGAATTTAGAGCCTACTTTGGGGTAATCTTCTTGGCCCAGAGGGCTTCTTTGAGGTGTTTGTGCCAATCTCTCTTATGATTCGTGCCAATTCTTTTAATTAACCTGATTAGGTTCTTGTTGGTGGATTTAGCCAACCCATTTCCTTGTTGATAGTAATTAGACCAGGTCTTTAGGAAGACTTTGTTCTTTAAGGTAAAGTCTGATATCTTTACCCCAAGGAAAGCTCTTGCATTCTCTGATATGATAGTTTTTGGAGGGTCAAACCTGAACGCTAACTCCTCTAGGAAGTTAAGGATCTCATGCTCTGTGGTATTCTTCAAGGCAATAGCCTCTGACCACCTTGTGAAATAATTTGTACCTGTCAGGATCCACTTGTGCCCCAAACTTGACATCAGGTTTATCATCCTAATGAAATCTAGACCTCATTGTGCAAAGGGCTCATCTACATTAATCGGGCTCAGGGGCATGACTAAGTTTTTCCTCCTTCTATTGAAGAATCAACATTCTGAGCATTTCATTAACAAAAAGTGACAATAAAAAAATAATGTTGGTAAAAAATACCCTGGTTTTTAAATTTTGAGAGTTGTGATGATGGCAAAGAAATGTCCGCCAGTGGGACTATTATGAAACTCATTCAAGATCCTTTCTCCTTGGACTTTGTTAAGGCAACACAAGAGAACACCATTAAAATTTCTCTTGGAGAGGAGGCCCTCTACCAAGATGAACCTTGCATTCTACAAATAATAAAATCATCTATTGTAATTAGGAAGGTAGTAAAGGTACCTTCTAGTCTACATGAACCGTACTTTATCTATAATCTAGGAATTTACCTCTTCCAATCAGTTGAACATTACTATCTCTTATGTTTCTTCTCCATAATTGGTGGAGATTTCCTTTTTTTCTTTCTGGGTCATTGTGTCATGCAATGTACTCACATAAACCTCTTTGTATAATAACTTTGGTAGGTCACACTTCAATGTCATATTCTAAGATCTTGGTGATCCAATTAGCCCTTTTTTAGTGATGTCATCTTCCATAACATACTCCCTTACATTGTTGGAATGACATACGTACACCAAGACTTTATTACTTTCTATAAGGTACTTGAACT
The DNA here is from genome assembly GCA_027943335.1 of Chamaecyparis obtusa. Lineage (NCBI taxonomy): Eukaryota > Viridiplantae > Streptophyta > Pinopsida > Cupressales > Cupressaceae > Chamaecyparis > Chamaecyparis obtusa. The sequence goes on from BSBK01004531.1 coordinate 40,864, forward strand.
TCTTGAGGCCTTTTACAATTGCAAAAACTTTCTTTTACACAAAATTGTACTTTTTTGTGTATCCCTTTAGGGTTTTGGAGTGGAAAGTGATGTGATGCTCACCCTTCAGGGCTTTCTCCTTTTGAGCTAACACAACTGCAATTTTGCGTTCACTGCCATAGACATACATTGTGTAATCTTTCGAGAAGTTTAGGTTGGCTAGCACTAGTGCCAATGATATGACCTAATCTTTTTGAAAGAGGCATTAGCTTTTGAGGTCCATTTTAAAAACTTAGTCTTTCCTCAATTTCAGGGTGATTGGTCTAACCAGACCTACAAATTCAAAGATAAATTTGCTAACGATGTTGACCTTCCCTAAGAAAAATTGCACTCCTTTTTTGTTGATAGGTAGGGGCAGATCACTAATAGCTTTGATCCTTTCAGGATCTATGGAAACTCTTTTGGATACCATGTATCTGAGTAATTTCCCTTGTGGGAAACCAAAAATACATTTCTTAGGGTTTAAAGAAATTCCAAACTCTTGGCACATTTGAAAAACTTTCTCTAAATAATCGAAATGTTCTTCCTTATATTTTGAAAATACAATAAGGTCATCAAGACAAATGAGAATGGTTTTATTGCCTTACCATTGAAGGCAATATACATTTCACACTGAAAGGTGGCACCCACATTAGGCAGATTGAATGACATCTTGGCATAGGCAAAGGTTCTCTACTTTGTTATAAAAGTAGTCTTGCTCCATAAAAGGCAATGGGTGGTGGTCCTTCAAGGTTGCCTTATTCAAATCCTAAAAGTCAACACTCAGGCAGATCCCATCCTTCTTTTTTTGCACGAGGGATAAACTTGAGACCCTAGTGTGTGTTTGATTGGGTAGATAATTCCTGATTCAATTAACTTTTATAGTTCTTGAGCCATCAATGACTCGATTTTGGATTGACTAGCCTATGTTTCTAGCAAATGGGCTTTGCTTCATCTAGCTCAATGATGTGCTAGATGATATCTCGAATGTAACCTTTATGGTTGTCATAGCTCCATCCTATGACTTGATCATACATGTCACATACGTCCTTCAACCTTTTTTTGTTGGTTGGAGGTACATTTTTTCCCACCTTCAGCTTTCTTCCCCAACCTAGGTCGAGGTCAATGTAATCTCCTTTCATAGAAAACTTTCTCTTGTCATTTCTCAAACCATCACTATCAAATAAGCTCTTCAGAGAAATCATCAATTAAAGAGTTTTATTGCCTTTGAGATGGAGGATTTGGCTTCCATATGCTTCTTCAATCTTAGGTTGAAATTACTCTACAAACTTGTCAAACTACCGGTTAACTGTGGTTATCTGAGCATCATTCTTGAAGACTTGCCAATTCTGCCCATTAAGTGAGATTCTCAATCTAACTATGAGTCATACCACATAGTTATTCATTAAAATCTCTATCCCCCAGATAAATTGAGAACTGATGGTGGCCAAATAGTTTGCATTGACACTCTAGTTTCTTGGTTTAGCTTGAATATTAAAAGCTTTGAATCTTTCTATGAGATCCCAAACTTGATGCCAATAGGAGCACATTTGAACATTCTTGGCTATAAACTAGTTTTGAATTTGGTTTACCACCAATTCAAAATATCCAAAGACTTTTCTCTGTTTGAATCCTATATTTCTGACAATATTCAAGCCTTGAACCAACCCTTCATACTATGCCTCGTTATTTATGCAAGGGAATTGAAAGTGAAAGGTGCACACAACTTGCTCTTCTTCTAGGGACGTGATGTAGATCTTGACACTTGAGCCAGTCTTCTAGCCCCATCAAACTATAAGGACCATAGTTATCACTCATCTTACACTTAACAGGGACTCATGAAGTCCTTGATGATTTGGGGCATGACCCGGTCCTCATAAAAAATGGCATAACTACTAAGGCCAATAGCATGGGCTTACCTCTTCCCCCTAGGGTCCATTCTCTACAGTCATTGACAAACCTCATGTGCTAGTTATTTATTTTGGTAGCAATTGTCACCTTTTCCACTTCCTGATCTTTTTCTCTAGACTACTTTATCCCTTCCTTCAAGAGCTTCTTGAAGTAATGTTTTTTGTTTGGGGTTGGCCAAAATATGCCATAAAGATATGTTGGATGGTGCCTTTTTTAACTGTAAACTCCATTTTCCAAGGTCATTCCCTGGGTCCTTTCCTTGGCCACCTTCTGTTGCAAGTCACCTCTAGAACAATTCCTAAACATATGCACTACATTGTAGGGAAACACCATGAGTGGAGATCATCGTCGCCAACTCTTCATTTGTGTTCTCAAGTGCACTTTGTAAAGGGTTGGGGACACTAGGAACCATGAAAAGTTGATTAGATGGCTACATCTCAGAAGTGTTGGCTTTGTTGGTGCCTTGATAACTATTTTGTTGGTAAGCTAGCCTCGTGCCTTGGAACATTAGTGGTTTAGGTAGGGAGATTTGGTGGGCACAACTTGCTAACATCTAAGACTAAGGATATCATTAGAGAAGGTGCACAACATATTCTTAATGTCATTCACTACTGTCATTATGTTGCAAGAGCCAAGAATCCTGACTTGTTGGATGTCGGGGTATATGTACAAGGACTAGGGTGTGGTAGAGGTACTTTGTGTAGGTTTTCTTTGTCTAAGTATGAACCTGAGGAAACATTGGCATAGGCAATCGAGGTGAAAGCTTTCTTGCATCTATCAAGTTGTTCTTAACTTGTACTGTCAAATCGTACACACCTGACAATGTGGTACCTCTCAATATTTGCATGATCAATATCTGAGATAAAATACATAAGCCATGGTTGCGGGAGGATAAACATCAACATGTATTCCATGTCGTCTTGAAAGAGTTTATACTAAAATTTTCATGTAAGGTACTAGCCTTTTGTAGAGTTTAGTAATTGGGGGATTCATATTGCGCATTACCAAACGACCTTAGAGATTTTAGAAGTCAACTTTCCATCTACTTTCTATTTTGAGGAAACGGGAAAGAACGAAAAAAAATGAAAGAAAATCTACTTGAGGTGAAACACCACGATGATATTTGGTAAAACACTTCAATATTCAACAAGAACATCAAATAGTACAATAAAAGACTACATAAACTATAAAAAGAGTCACAGACATGGTGTTACAACTTATATAATCATGTTATATTGTAAAAGCTTTAGAATAATAGCAACACATTAGATTAAGTGGTGATATAGAGTATAACAAGTAGAAAATCCATAGAATATTGAACAATAATCAAACATACAGGTTTATATTAAGGACCAAAAATAGATTATACTAAGATCAAAATAAAATCAAACTGCTACTCCTATCTAAATCTAGAGTTTGTATATTGAAAAGTTTCAACAGAATAAAATAGCTCAACTCCCTATTTATAACCCCTGGGGTTAAACTATTCCAAAATACAAGACACTCGCTATCAAGGCTAAAGAGTAAATGCAATTGCCTCTTCTCCACCTTCAACTCTACTAAAGTTGAAGGGTCAACCTCTAGAATGAACTACCAATTGAATAAACACGAGTTGTTAAGGAAATTGTGGCCAAATGTTAGAGGTTTCTAAATTATGCCTCGCTCAACTCAAAAAGGAAGAGAGGACAAGTACTTGCATAGGTATGAAAGAGCAGAGGTTGGCATCATCAAGAAAGTACTTTTCACTCAAGGAAATTGTCACATTAAATGCTTGTAGGGACCACCAAGGAAAACCACAAAAGGAAAGGTGTGACTGTGATAGGTCCAAAAGAAAGAGATTTTCCATGTGTCAATGCAGTAAGCATTCCAAAGAGAGGTGGAAGGAAAAAACTAAGGTAATATGTGTGGGGATGACATGTAGACATCCTCTAATGAGAAAGAGACCGCAAAGCCTAAAAGGAGGGGCTCACCACAAAAAAGGCTTTTCTGCATAACAAAAGGGAACAAAATATAATTTGAAGTGAAAATAAAAAAATTATGGGTCACACAACTTATCATGGTAGAAAAATATACAACTTGGTGACTCTTGGAGTGCTTTTCCTACAAAGAGCTATATTCAGAAATTGGGAAATTGGCCAAAATTGTGGGCCACACAAGATGGGGATCAATTAAAACTTTTTTATAAGCCTGTAAAAGGCTCCATTCCTCCTTTGATAATTGAACCAATTCCTACCAAAACACAACAACCTGATCTAGCACAAACATTTCCCTAAATGAAATATCAATCAAATTTCCCAAGGTAGATTGCATGTTGAGGTTTAATTTGACTAGGGGCCATTTGATACCCTTGACCTTTGGATGCGTAGGGGGAACTCTGACCTTGAAAGATCAACTGGTCCTACTACTTCTCATCCAAAATATGTTGAATATGAATCTCTTCAATTATCCTCCCGTCTATGAGGAAAAGAGGCAAGACTCCCTACTACATGGATTATTCAAAAAAGCCTCTTAGTTACCATCTAGGTGTCGAGGATGTGAAGGCAATCTCTTCCCTATAGAGCATCTTCATGTCTAACTATTAATTCATTGGCCTTTTTCATTACGACTTTTTGATCTGAGATTCATGTTGTTGATATAGTATCAGCTGACACCACAAACAACTTTTCAATCGAAGTCCTTGACTCACTCACTCTTGGGGCAATTTCCTACAAGGTTTTCTCAATTAGGCTACCTGCATCAATGCTTAATTTTTGTGTGTCATCCAGGAACCTTAAAATATCTACCAACACAACCATCAAGCTTCTTATCTTTTCCTAGAATAAAGTGTATAGTTGTAAAACTAGGAGGTCTCTGTGTGTTTGTTGTACAGGTTCGCTCACAAACTAGCAATGTATCTATTGATCCTTGTTTGCAATCTTGTCCTCCAAACTATTGATTCTTGTTGAAGTGTCTAAGATTTGTTTTTGTAATTTCTCCAACTCTCAGTTCCTCAATTGCAAGGCAACCTCTATTGTTTTCTTTCATTCCCTTCTTCGTCATAGTATTCTTGAACCTCCTAAAGCCTACAATGGAAAGTAGCTTCCTTCTATTGAAAATTCTACTAGTTTAGAGCCAACTCTTGGTTCGTCGCTTGGAATTGGGCTTCCACCAACTCTACTTTCCTTTTATCAGCAATCTCACACACCAAGACATCATGCAAACCCTTTTGAACTTTTTCTCTCTCTAGGGAGCTCTCCTTTGTTTGCCTCACAGATTCTTCTTGAATTGTGGCCACATGTTGGAGCTATGTTGCCACTTCATCTCTCATTTGTAGGGAGGCTCTGGTATCTTCCATCTCATTCTAGAAATCCTCAAAGGTTGACATAAGAGCTTGGATTTCTCCTTAACTGCTTCATAATGTACTTGAAGTGCACATAATTTCTCCTTTATCTTCTTCATTTCCTCTCGTACCTAGTGTCTAAAAATATGGATGGTCCCACCAGGCGTGCCAAAAAAGGAAAAAATTACTAGCATTAAAATTTGCATTTAAGTTAAGTAATAGCCTTTTGTAGAGAGTTCAATAATTGGAAGACTCATTGTGTATTACGACCTTTGGGATTTTAGAAGCCAACTCTTCATCTACTTTCTATTTTGAGGAAAGGAAAAGAGAGAAAAGAATGAAAGCAAATCTACTTGTGGTGTTTATAGAGAGAAAACAATGAAAGAAAATCTACTTGAGATAAAACACCACAATGATATTTTGTAAAAGACTTCAATATTCAACAAGAACATCGCATAGTACAATAATAGACTCATAAACCATGAAAAGAGTCACAAACATGGTCTTATGACTTATACAATCATGTTCTATTGCAAAAGTTTTAGAATAACAAAAACACATATTAGATTTAATGGTGATACATAGTATAAGAAGCAAAGAAGCCACAAAATATTCAACAATAATCAAAAGGCCACTAGCACATCATACAATTTTACATTAATGACTGAAAATAGATTATACTAAGATTTTAAAAAAATCATATGGCTAATGCTATCTAAATCTAGAGTTTGTATATTGAAATGAGCCAACAAAATAAAAGAGCTTAACTCCCTATCTATAATCCCTTGGGTTAAACTATTCCCAAAAACAAGACGCTCGCTATCAAGGCCACGGAATAAATGTAACCACCTCCTATCCTACTCAAACTCTTCTAAAGTTTAAGGGTCAACATCTAAAATGAACTATCAATTGAAGAAACACGAGTCATTTAGCAAACTATAGTTAAAAGTCAAAGAACATTAAAGTATGCCTTGTTTGACTCAAAATGTATAGGTAGAAATGAGAAGAGGGTGGCATCGTCAGGAATGTAGTTTTCACTTAAGGAAAATGTCATATTGAATGCCTGTTGGGATCACCAATGAAAAGTACAAAAGGAAAGGCACAATTGTGACCAATACAAAAGAAAGAGATCCACCATGTGTCAACACATAGAGCATTCCTAAAAGAGGCAAAAAGAAAAACCTAAGGTAATACAAGGGCGCAACATGTGGACATCCTCCATCAACCATTAAGCCTAAAAAAAGGGGTCCACCCCAAAAAGACCTTACCGCATAACAAAGGGGAGCAAAATCTAAGTTGGAGCGCAATATAAAAATTAAGGTTCACACAGCTTGTCATGGTAGAAAGATCTACATACCCTTCACACACAATTCATTTAATCACCATACACAAGTGGATGCAATCAAAAACTTCATACAAAAGCCATAAAACCAAACTAAGCACACCACACGAGTTCTATAAAAAACTTTAAACAAAAATAAGACAACTCAATGACATGTCACTAGACTCATCACACATAAACCATTAAATCATCCCACTAAAAATCAATGTCACTCAATCATGATGCAAGAACAATTATATAGAAGTTGGACCAAACAAAACCCCTATAATCATATCATGCACAAGAGAGAATTTCACTATAATCTTCACACAAAATCCATTTACTCATTCTTAATTAGAATTAATCACTCCACCACGACACATGAACAAACACAATAGGAACACCTTACAAGTTTAATACAATCTTCAAATAAAATCCATACAACAATGACATTTCCATTCAAACCTACAAATAGAATCATAGTATAGAAGAGAGATGTCCTCAATCACAATGTATAAATAAACACAATACATACCCCCATATGAGTTTGATGCAGCCATCAAGCCAACCGCATACAAATCAAATCTCTACATGGCTTTTTAACCCTTACATGAAATTCATATAACCATTATGCACAAGCAAATGTTACTAACTATAACACATGAATAAATACACTAGGCAAACCGTAGTAGCTCGATGAAAACTATTAATGATGCAAGCATCACAAAGATATAATGACTCTTATACAGTACTATGACATTCATCTAAACTCTATTTATCACATTCCATTAGAACTATGACACATGAACAAGCACAATAGACACACCATACAAGTTTGATGCAACCTTTTGTGTCCTATATATGCTATTAGAACCTTTAAAAAATACATACAACTCAACTAAATATATACTTCATTAGAGCCTTCATGAAAAATCTATACAATCATCATGTAGAAGAATCAAACTCTCAATCGTACAAAATCCATAAATTCACCATGTAACCATCACACATGAACAAGCACACTAGGAACATCATAGAATTTAATGCAAACTTCAAGAAAACCCATACAAAATATTTACAATGTGATAGCATTAGATGTCCTTAGACACTCCACGCAAAAGCCATATAATCATCATGCACATTATTGAATATCACTAACCATAGCAAAACATGATGGTGCTCATTGTTCATAATATGCTGCATGTGTCATCCAACCGTTATACACAACAACCATCATGCAAACTTCACACAAACACAATGAGTACCATTGTCATACTATGTTATTTATGCCATTCATCTCCAATACATGCCATGTGTCGTAATTCACTATAATCATTAGATGTAAGAGTCATTTCCATTTAATTACAATATATGAATAACAATACTAGGCATGCCATAGGAGTTTAATGTACAATATCCATATAATCAATGCTATTTAACTATAAGTCATGAGTGACACTAGGATACATCTCTTCAAGCACTTATAAAAGAGCTATATAAATCAATTACACTTAGTCAATGTCATCAACTATAATGCACAAAAAACTAATACATTATAATACTCAAATACATAGTAAAGAACAAATTAAATTAAACTCATAAGCCAATTAATCCATCATTGATATTTTCACACAAAAGTCATAATAATCATGCACACGATTCATTCTCATACAACCATATGTATACCATTAGAGCTTTTAAAAAATGCATAATACTCATGCAAATTTTAAATGAAATCCATAAAAATCAATCAATTATTGGAACTTTCTCGCAAAAAGCAATATAATCATAATGTACAAGATTTGAGGTCACTTGACATATTATCTAAATATGACATGACTTTGAAAAAAACCCATACCCAATTAAAATTATGCCATTATAATCTTCAAATAAAATCCCTACAATTAATATCATATACATCATTAGACTATTCATACAAAAAGTGATATAATCATGATACACAAGAGCCAATATCACTTATTCATTATACGCGAGCACACACTAAACAAACCATAGGAGTTTGATGCAACTATTAAACAAAATCCATAAAAGTTGTTGATATGCCATTAGAAACCTTAAAAAACCCATACAATCAAAATATTTAATTAGAACCTTCACAACAAAGCCATACAATCCTGTCAACAAATTAACTAGATAGTCACTCCACCACATTCCACAAACAAACACACTATGTACACCATAGGAATTTGATGCAACTTCAAATAAAACCAATACAACTCAATGACGTAAGTGTCTTAGACCTTTCGTGCAAAAGCCATCCAATCATCATGCACAAGAATCAATGTCACTCAACCATGATGCACAAATAAGCACTTGAAGTACACCATGTGAATTCAATGCAAACTAAAACTCATGCAACTAAGTGACATGTGACATTAGTTGCTTCGTGCAAAGACCATAGAATCATCATGTAAATGAGTCAATATCACTAAACCATGATGAATAAAACAGTATGGTAATAACATAATAAGAGTTTTAAGCAACCTTCAAATAAAAGTCCATACAATTATCATGCACAATAAGATTAAGATTAAGATTTAGTAAACCACTAACAATAAGAGTAAATTTTGAAAAAAAAAATAAAGAGAAGAAATGGAAGATTTCAGTGCTTTCTGAAGCATTCATCATTTTTGCATGAACATCTAGAAAGCATTCATGATGATTTAAAAATAAAAGAAGTGGCCACAAGTACCACAAAAAGAACTGTGTGAAGCACTAAAGAAAACATTTAAAAATAAGTGGTCTCATATTTTTTGCGCTAAAATGACTCAATGAAATAAAAAAATATGAGTGAATTTGCATTCTTAAACCTTTGCTTTCTTCCTACAATACTACATTGTCATGCTTCTCTTCAACCTTATTTTTGGTGCACTAATAAGCCTTTGAATTTATTTTTCTATTGAGACTAAATTAATAATTCAGTATTTTTCAAGCCCAACAAAAGATTCCTCCCTACAAGCCATGCTAGTGAAATTACAATAGAAACTAGCTTGATTTCTCACAAGATAGTCATAAAAAATGGAATATTTTGTAATAATCTAAGTTTTAACTTTTATATATTAAGCATATTATTTGTAGAAATTGCTTTCAAGCGAATTCCACTAAATTTAAATCTTCGGTGTTAACTTGAAAAAGTAATCAAAATTTAAAGATAGTTTACATAAGAAAAATCATGTTTAACAGAATGGGAATAATAATAGACCCTCACAGTATGCTCAAGTTTTATCTACAAATTTTAAAAATATTCTACACAATAATTATTACTCATCCCTTAAGCCTTATTTTCTTCTTATTATGTTGCTTTAGTTTCTAAAGCTTGACTGAGCTAAAGGAAATATTATGTTATTCCGATAGGCTTGGACCCTATGCATGGTAGCAAAAATATACTATAGCAAAAATATACTATAGCAAACATATTAGCAAAAATATATTATCCAAAATCAGATATCCTTATTTCACATCCGATGTTTTCCAATCTTTTCTTAGTTTCTTCAAAAATCTTATGCTTTTGGTTTGCCAATTTTCCCCAAACGATTTTTGCTGCTATGATTGAAACCCCTAGTTGGCATCAACAGCCATTAATCGGTATTTAAGGGACAATACTGTTTAATCATTCAAGCGTTTTGCAAAGAGACTTCTTTTATGGATATAGATGAAGTATGAGACTTCATTTATGTTTGATGTTGGTGGCCATTAGTTTCGTTTATCGATTTCTTTATACTGTGTAGTGTTGTTGGTTCCCTCTAAGATTGTTCTTTGATAAATTGATTATAATGAATTACTATGAACTCGTCTTCTAACCTATGATACTTTGATAGTTTGTAGATACCTAGATCTGTAACTGAGCTGCTTCATAAATCAAAGTATAAACAGGTTTACCAGCCACAAACGAACTGCAGTACCTTACCCTGTTCTTCAGGTCAATGTAGGTTGAGCTCTGCCTACTGAGGAATGCCATCTGTTTGTCCTATTGAAGAGTTTTAGTTAAGATTTTGCTAATGGTGGACTCTCTAAGATAATTTTTGTTGCACTTGATGTATTATGAAAATCCTACATATGTTATGGAGAGCTGCTCTTGCTTGAAGCTCAAGGTTGAGAATTGAATGCATAATTGATAATAGATATTAAAGAGATGGGATCTGGAAATAATTGTTGCTGACTTGCTAACCCAAGGCCACTTGATAGAGTTGCAGAGCTAATATATATGACTATCAGCCTTGTAAGTCAAGTATTATCTCCCAAAGAGTCAGCTGAGTGGTTGATGGGCTCCAGACTGAAGCCGGTAAAATTCATAAAACTCTCAAGGATTTGAATCTATCTCCACTTTTGTTCATCAAACAATCAAACTATTTTATTAACTCAGTATCAAAAAAAAAGCAAACCTATGTATAATATACCTGGGCAAAAAAAGATTCAATTGGAATAATAATGGCAAGGATACTGCAATGTCATCTTCCAAAGAAAATAAATTGCATAGATTATGATTTCATCTAGTTTTATCTCTGGTAATTCTAAATTGCAATTAACTCCTTTCTCAAATTCACTTTGGCTGCAATAATCCTTCTTGCATGCTATAATAGATTTTTAAAAAGAAAAGAAAAATTCCTAGAACAAAATGAAAATTGGCCAACCAATTGACCAAACCGATGTCAGTGTCATGGTGAGGCATAATTGACCAAACTGATCTGAGTGTCAAGATGCTTGATTTCAACTAGCATGAAAGTAGAGCAAAATATAGTGGCACCTTCATAGCAAATATTGTTCTATCTTTATCTTCCCTTTGGTAGCTGGAATTCTCTCAATTTGATTAGAATATTCTTTTGGAATTCTATGAATTAGATTGGAATAGTTCATAAAGTTTAGCAGCACACAAATATTATCTCCTATTATAATGAATAAATTAGGGCTGAACAGATCAACTAACTCAAAGGTAGAAGTGTCAACATAGAAGTCAACATACTCCCAAACCTTTGCACTATATTGATTTTTGGAAAATGTGGAAGCATTGACAGGGCACTTTTGACTTAAGGCGTGGTCTATGGGTTGCATAAAATCCTCACCTGGTGAAAATAGGAGGAAATCTTTAAATTGTTCCCCACACTGAAGAAAAATTTCAACTTAAAAATTGTTGACGGTACATAAGAGGCCAAAAATCATTGAACTTGACATTATTAGAATCAGTGTTCCCTGACTTGCCACGAGTCAAGCAAGTGGGTCAAGATGACCCTGACTCGTGACTTGCCAAGTCAAACCCTCTGACTTGCGTGACTTGCCAAGTCAGTGAGTTAGGGGTTGACTTGCCGAATCCGTGCCCTCAGACCCGGCATCGCAGCAGCTTTAGTTGCCAATGAAAAAACAAACATAATAATTTTTTGAACTTTTTTTAGACTTATTTCCCCTTAAAACATTCAATTTGAGATGCAAAAGTCATGTCTAGAAATTACATTTTTGGGCTTTATCAGTACTATTTTTGGTATCTTAAAAATTCAATAAAATGATGCACGTCATGGAGTTTTATGTGGTTATCAAGGTGCTAATTTGGACTTGAGGGGCGCTACCCCTTGACCTTGCTGGGGTGTTGGCCCCAAACCCCCATTTTATTTTTTAAGTACACTACAACTTTGAGTTTGCACAGTATGAGTCATTATCTACACTCTTGTCATTAGTCTTCTTGGATATTACTTGTTGTATACTTGTCGTCTGGAAGATGACTTTTTCCTTTGGGGGGGATGATGTAGTCAACATAAAATGCCTATGTTGTGTTTGATAATATTGATTATCTGTCAATGTATTAATTTGCATTTGTACTTATGTGATCAATGTATATTTATGTTAATTAGCTTCTATTTGATGATGTTATAGTGTCTTTAAGCTTTATTCAATAATGGGTGCATGAAACAAGTTTCAAATCCTTGAAAATCTCTAAATTTCAAGGGTTATTTCATTTTGCCGAGTCACGAGTCAAGTCATTCTCGCCGAGTCTGAGTCTCGGAACTTTGAATAGGATCTCTCCTTTTAAGTTTACAGCCTTTTACAAATATTTGCTTTCTTTTTTTATAATGGATGTGTTTATTAAAACAACAAACCAGCATCATGCGATGAAGAAATCAATGTCACCAAAACTTGAAAAACTCATTTACATGGACATTTTCAAGTTCTCAAGAAGTTGAGGAAAACATGACAGTCAAAATTTTTTCCACAACTAAGAATATATTATTTCAATTTGTTTTGTGTATGGGCATTTGAAGAATGATTGTTTGCAACAATTCTAAAAATGGGGAAGTATCAATGCCACACACATACATCTATATATCTTCACACACACACACACACACACATATATATACACACACATATACACATATACATATACACACATACATATACATATATATACACATATTTTCTACTTAATTCAATAGATCGTTTCTGTGTATTATTCCATAACAACAAACCATCATGATGTGATGAAGCAATCAATGTCACTAAAAATTGAAAAACTCATTTACATGGACATTTTCAAATTCTCAAGAAGTTGAAGAAAACATGAGACTCAAAAAAAATTTACACAACTATGAGTATATTATTTCAATTTGTGTTGGGCATTTGAGGAAATGATTGTTTGCAGCAGTTCTAAAAATGGGGAAGTTTCAATCCCACACAGATACAAATATATATATATATATATATATATATATATATATATATATATATATATATATATATTCTACTTAATACAATAGATCATTTCTATGTATTATGCCATAAGATCTACAATGGTTTAATTTTATGTGTGGAAATATGGAACTTTCTAGCTTGCTTAGTTGAGAATCTAAGCAAATTTTCTTGTTTTTGGCATATTCTGGAGAATTTTTTGAATTAAGCTGTAATACCACCATCAAAAACCAAATTTTAGAAGGAAAATGTGATGCAGTCCAAGAGGTAGGCCCAAATAAATAAGAATTTCATTAGGCAGTCTTGGACAACTCACACTCTAACTGGATGGGTGAAAAGTTGCAAGCAATTACTAGTTGGAAAGGTTTTTTCAAGCAAAAGAGTAACATTTCATAATTGCCACAATCAAATTTACACAGTAGAATTTCTACTATGCACAAAGGACCTTACCAAGACAGATACATGGGGATAAAAAAATTCTAATCAGTAATCATACTGACTAGAAAATATTAATTTCAGAATATTTTTTCAATATCCTTATATTAAAAATGAGTGAACTAAGTCTTCCTTATCTATTGTAGTTGACTGGGCTACTTTTCAAGACTCGTGGATAGAACTAGTTGTGCTTTCCTCAAGAAGAATTTCAAATGCCATGTAAGAAAGTCCTTCCAAATCATGGTGATGCCTGAACAAAATTTCAAACACCAAGTCCTTTTCACCCTACCAAATACTTCCTAACCTCGAATTCCTGTACTCGAAAGATGAAACTTTTTGTAATAGTCGTATACCTTTCAAGCACCCTAGTTCCTTTTTCTCCCATCTTTTCTTCCAATTCTACCTTTTCTCCCTACTTCTATTCCTATGCACCCTCTCCATTTTCTATTGTCCCTCAAAGATAAAACTTCCTCTTCATCTAATTGTTGGTGCTATTTTTCCTTGCTATGAGACGTGGTTTACTGCAAAATACAAAGAACTTTGTTGTAGTTACCAATTGCTCTCTTTTCTCCCCAATATATGATGGTTTTCTCTCTTCTATGATAAACATGATTATATGCAAGAACTGAAAGACCCTTCTCAATAATGAAATAAAAAGTAACCATAGGAGAATGGTCAAAAATTAAAATGAGCAAGTTTGGGCATTTGCATTATTTATTTACCTTTTTCTAGTTTTTTGTGATGAGGATTGTAGGCTACCGAGGATGCTCCTGAATCAAAATGTCTCAGCTACAGATATGGTATCTATTTCTAATATTTTCTCTAGAAAATTCAGTATGGATTTTATATTTTCTACAATAAAAGAGATGATATCTTTTGTTTCAAAGGTTGTAATTAGCACTAGCATTGGATGTAAGATCTTTTTATGTTATAGTGTTCTATGTTCTGCATGCAGTTTTGAAACTAAAATTCTGAAGTACTGCTCATGCTATTCATTGTTTTTTAGCTAGAATAAACCCCATCAAATTTGTAATGACTACAGCCCCGTAACCACATATTTGTGAGGTGTTGTGCCATGTATTCCCCTACTTAAATTGGACTGTCAATTTTCCAAGATATAAAATTGTAAATCACTTGCAATTGATACATTTTTTTCTTACATGTTTACCATAGCGTACACAAATAATAAATTCATCAAGCATAAATTAATTTTTTAGCATTTTTAATATATCTGTAAACATGTGTCAAAACCCCCATTTTGGCACAAGCATGGAGGACGGTGCCTGCAGTTGCACAATTTTCTTTTATACCTCTATTACTGCCAACAAATTTGCTAAAAGAGATTTAAAACTTTATTAACAAGCCTTCTATTTTGCATATTCTAAAATCATTTCATTCCATGAAATTGTGGAAGCATTCTATGGAATAATTTACTAATTTGTGCTTGTGTTCCTTTATGTATATTTCCACATTATGCATCTGTGTTAGTGCAATTAGAACTACAACATCTGATAATATCGGCTTCCAATAACTATTTTATGGATTTCCATATTGTTCAAGAATTATCATGTGTAATAAACATGATATGTATTAAAATTTAACCACATTTCTTAAAAAGAGTATAAAATGGATCACTACATGGAAATTCACCTCTCGCAGTAGGCATATCATTACTGACCATCACTAAAGAATGGAAAGATGGTTGCTTTCAAGAAGGACTCATGGAAATTTCATAGTTGGAAAACTCGCCAAAACCTAAAAACAATTCAGGAAAAACTCGGCAAAAAACTTGAGAATTGAATAAATTGCTCAAATTTAATTAGAAATGCATTTTTTTTTTCCAAAATTCAATGAGAAGATGCATCCAATGAGTGAATTAATGAGAACACAAAAGAAACAAACTAAGTCTAGATATATTTAAATGCAAAGTGGGTACAAAATCGCATTCTCATGAGGAATGTTGATGGCATGAAGCAAAATAGTAAATAGTTTCTGTAAAACTAAAAGTAAATACAACATTACAAATTTACAATTACATCTTCCTCTTCCCAACTCTAATACAAACTAAGGGAGAGGTACAACTAGAGGGTCTAGTCCAAGAAGGTTGCACTGGGTTGTGTTGTTATATTAATCCTAATCAGACTCGGAGGTTAATTTTTCCCCACTTTTATCAGCGTAATCTCCCCCATGATTTTTTCAATGGGGGTTTGGGGGCAGCACCCCAAGCTAGGGTCAAGGGGAAACTAGAGGATCTAGTCCTAGAAGCCTGCATTAGGCGTGACAGTGTTGTTATATGGAGCCTAATCAAACTTGGAAGTTAATTTTTCCCACTTTTATCGGCACAATTTCCCCCTAGATTTTTTTAATGGGAGTTTGGGAGCAACACCCCCAAGGTGGGGTCAAGGGGCAAATAGAGGGTCTAGTCCTAGAAACCTACACTGGGCATGACTATGTTGTTGTATGTAGCCTAATCAGACTCGGAGGTTAATTTTTCCCCACTTTTATTGGCATGGTTTCCCCCAAATTTTTTCAATGAGGGCTTGGGGGCAACGCCCCCAAGATGGGCTCAAGGGGCAACACCCATGGGCAAGGTCAAGGAGCAACACCCCGCGAAGCCAAAAATAAGTTTTATAATTGTACAAAGGTGTCAAGAGTTATTTTTCCCCCTCTCAGCAAAATACAAGTGAAGAAATCAGAAATGAAATTGACTGTGATACATTTTTGTGCCTTTAAACATTGATTTTGGATGTTGACTACATTCAAGAGGAATGTAGGCTCATAACAAGAGGAATCAAGTCTTCCCGTAATGAAGAAAACTTAATTCTTGCTACCTAATCGGTCAAAGGTGATCATTGGAAGAAGAACAACTTCAAGAGGAACAATGATTTTAGATCCAATGATGCTAATAGCTCTAGGAAGAAGCCAAGAGATCTCTCTCATATGCAATGCTTCAAATGTAACAAATTTGGTCACTATGTCAGGGATTGTCAAGTTCAACTCATTCAGCAAAAGGCTAACCCAAGTGAAGCTATCTCCTACGAAGATAAGGAAGACTTTCTCTTTTAGTATTCATTATGTTTATGGATAGTTTAGTATTAACTTTCTAACCCTTGTCCAATGCTATGTTAAGTCTAACTTTAGGATAAGATCATGTTTTGTTAGTCTTCTTGTTTGTGCAGGCACAAGGATCTAGAGGGAGTCGCATACTTGAGTTTGGTATATTCTAACCTTTGTGGTAATGTGATGGTAACTCTCTTGGATTAGAAGTGTTGGCATGAAATTTTTCTTTTGGCTCAGTAATCTTGGATCTATTGATTTTAGTTCATGATTGAACTAACTTGGAAGGTTGAGTATATGATTTCCTAACTCTGAGTACAGGAAATTGGTTGAATCATTAGTTGCTTGGAGTGCTTCAAAAATAGGGTATATTGCTTCTTCAAGAGAAGCTATTGGGATTGATTTTTTTCTCTCACTCGAAGGATGTCCGAGTGCTTTGAAAGGTATGTAGGGCTCAACTACTGCTAAGAGGGAGTCTTAGCCTCATTGATGTATCTTGTGTACCACTCTTGCGGGCAATGCAAGGTGGACATTGTATCTTGTTGTTTTTAATCTTCCTTAGGTGAAGGTACTTGTAATCACCCTTACGAGCAATGCAACGTGAAGTTGTATTTATTATTGTAGCCATCTTTTGTGGGCAATGCAAGATGGTGTTAAATTAAAAGACCACACTTGCGGGCAATGCAAGGTGGCAAGTGTACTAATGGATAAGACCACCCTCTACGGGCAATGTATGGTGGCAATCACCCTCTGTGGGCCAAGGTGATCCTTTTGAGGCTTGTCCTCTTCCACCCTCTGCGAGGTACGGTGGATATTCTTGACCATCCTCTACGAGTAGGCATGATGGTTCCACCCTTTGTGAGTAGGTATGGTGGATATGCTTTGACCATCCTCTATGAGTAGGCATGATGGGAACGGTTGATTTGTTTTACAGGTATGCATCTGTCCTCTGTGAGTAGGCATGATGGAAAGTAATGGAAAAGGCTAGAATCTCTCCTAGCTAAGAGGGAGTGCTAATGTTTATTTAGCTAGTCAAATTCTAGCTGTGAGATTTAGGATCATATCTTTAATTTGATCCTAAATGGCCCCACTATCCAAATGTCTAAGGGTAGATGTTTCTCTACAAGTTGGCCTCATTCCACACGCCATATAATTGGCACCAAATCTAATTTATTAAGTCGGCCAAGATAAATAAATAAATGGGTTGTCTTGCATAAAAAATAAATAATTCGGCCAATATATATGCGGTTGGCTTGAGCATCAGAAACATAACACAACAAAATATGCAATCTGGTTATATGCAAAATTCTGCTCCTTCTTGGCAGTGACTGTTATAGAGGCTGGAGTCAACTGTTACACACAGTAGTTGCAGTTGATGTGCGAACCCTTACTCAAAGTGATCTGCTACAAAATTTACACTTCTAGAGGCTAGATCTAACAGAAAACTCCATAATTGTCAAGAATATGAAGCAGTGATTCATGTGCTATAACAGGGATACATATACCTATTGTGCAGTGATACCTAGAGCAGAAATTCTATTAGAGTTTGATCCAAATATGTTGTGAGATCAATCTATTCTTTCATTACCCTGGACTGGTGACAACGATTTGCCTCAATGATCTCCGATCTTCAGCAAATCAGAGGTATCGATTTGATGAATACCTACTGAGGTTTGTAATTTGTATACCAAAAGGGGCAATAATAAAGATCTCATTCGAATGCTAGGTTTTCACCTCCACAAGGGAGGTTTCACAGGGTATATTCCAAGTCATTTTTGTGTTTCATTTATCTGTCATTGCATTTAATTCTTTATTATCAGTAGATTATTAGATCTGATATAAAATTTTAACAATATTGAACGTCGATCAATTTAGGTAGAACAATTTATTCCCTGTACTACCAGTGCAAAAATTATGGAGAAAATATCATACATAGACTCAATCCATGAAATTTAACTATTGTACATATTGGAAACTGGTAAGTAAGAAGAATTATGTTTGTTCTCAATCGTCTGTTGTCATCACTCTTCTTTTGCTGCCATCAAAGACAGGGGACAAAGAAACTTGACACAAGATTAAAGCTTTTATATTTATATTTTCTACAGTAATAGAAATGAAAGCTTTTGTTTCAAAATTTATAATGTTTTCATTAGCACTTGGATTAGATGTACTAAGATCATTTTGTGTTATGTATAGCATGCAGTTCTGAAACTAAAAAATCTGAAGTACTGTTCATGATATTCATTGTTTCCCTAGCTGAAAATGTCAACTAACCCCATCAAAATCATAATGACTGCAACCCCATAGACCACATCTCTGTGAGGTATTTTATCACCCTACTTAACTATCAGTTTTCCAAGATATAAAATTGTAAATCAATTACTATTGATACTTAAACATTTTTCCAGCATTTTTACCACGGAGGGCACAAATAGTAAATAGATCTAGCTTAAATTCATTTTTTATCATTTTTAATGGATCTCAAACCATGTGTCAAAGCCCCAACAAATTTGTTGAAAGAGATCTAAAACTTTATTAAAAAGCCCAATATTTTGCATATTCTACAATCATTTCATTCCATAAAATTGGGGAAGCATTTTATAAGATAATTATTAATTTTTGCCTGTGTTCCTTATGTATGACAAAATCTGTTTCCAATAATTTATTTTGCAAAGTGTTGTGTTTTCATTTAGAAGACAGATGGAAAGACAAGGATGAGCATATCTTCTAGGACATAGCAAGAGCTCACATACATTGGTCTGGTGGGAGGTTACATCTGAGCATCTGTAACTGTGGCTCCTATTCAAGCTGAGTCCATGTCCATCCGATACCTTTGTGTAAATGGCAATGGCAACATGTTACAATAGTTACCTAGATCAATGTTTAGAAGGAGCATAAACAACAAAAAGTTAGACAGCCCATCACAAACTGCCAATTGCATCATTTCTTTCAGTCATATTTTCATTATGAAGACAGACGGAAAGACAAGGATCGACATATCTTCTAGTACATAGCAGGAGCCTGCATGGCTTGTTGTTTGGTGGGAAGTTACATCTGAGCATTTGTAACTCTGGCTTTTGTTCATGCAGAGTCCATATCCATCTGAAACCTTTGTGTTTATGGAAATGGCAACGCATAATAATAGTCATATAGATTAATGGTTACCAAAAGCATAAAGAACTACTAAAAGCTAACATTATAATCTGTCAATTGCATCACTTTTTTGCAGAGTCATATCTTCATTTAGAAAATAGATAGAAAGACAAGGATCAGCTTACTATCTAGGATATACCAGAAGCTTGCATACATTGTTATTTGATAAGAAATTATATCTGAACATTTGTAACTTGGCTCCTGTTCATGCTGAGTCATTTGCAACTGATACCTTTTCTTCCACGATGTGGGTATGCATTGTGTCATTCTTCACCTCAAAATGGATTATTAGTAGGGGAGCGTAACCTAGAATTGATTGGAATTCTTGCATGCATCTTGTACCTATTTCACTGAACCATTTCGGCAAAGCTACTTTCATGATTTTCCTATAGGTACTATCAGTTCAATTTCCCTAGTCCTAATTTGTAGGCTTATAAGGTTTTGCCTACGTAAGGTGAGAAAATCAGCTTGGTTTTTGAGGCAGTCTTTAAGAAAATGTTTACTTTCCTTCTATTGTATTTCTATATGCTAAATGAATTAATCCTAGCTAGAGGCAGTTGGCTTAATTTGGTACTGAATTCACGTGGGTTTAGTTGTATTTCTATTTTTAACCTTTTTCTAAATGGATGAATCCTCAACAGTCTTCTGAATATTTCCCTAAGAGATGAAGCACATCTAATGCATAAGCATAAAGCAATACAACAATGATGCAAAGATACAACCATTTTGTACAGTTCAAAATGGTTCTAGAACCTATATATATGAAGTTCAAACCATAGTGCACATTTACAAAATTAAAATAACTTGTATAAAATGAAATGCACTACTAAATTACAGTAGAAATATATAAGATACTTGATACAACCATACACAATAAAAATTCAGGGGCAATTTAGTCAAGACTCAAAATTGATTTAACATAAGTTACACCAGAACAACCATTGCAAGAAGAAATAACAATTGCAACTTTTAAGATATGGCTACATCCATTTGTTTATTTGAAGCATTCCTTGGTTGAAGCAAAGAATACCACCTATTCAATGCATTACAGGAAAAATTGCAACCAAAACTCAAAAAGATTACCTGCAGCTTTTTAAGTAGAACTGAGACTAGAGAAGTCTTCAGAATGAAAGTGAAGCTCTTGTCCTGTGTCAACCAAGATCAACCATTATATTTGCAAAATGTTTAAAACAACATAAATATGCAGCTTTCTATGAATAGAAAATCTTGTTATCTTCCAAGAAAATAATGCATAGGTCATATAAGAAAAGCTAACTACGATGTCCTATGAATACAAATTCCCTGCTGTCCCTAAAGCAGTACCAAAAACATTCCCAATATATCCATCAATAGTGCTAGAGACTAAGTTTTGCATGCAAGTGTAATCAGGCATGGGGGTTAAAGACTGAAGGCAACAACTGACAATGACAAGTTACCACTCACTGGACAAAACTCTATTGAAGCTCTAAAATGAGTCCATTTCTACCTGGTATGAACAACATAGGAAATATAGGAGCAAAAACAAACAGACAAATTAATAAATTTTAACAAACACAAGAAAAATGCTTATGGATAGAATTCTCTTCTTGTCAATAATATTTGAGATTCAAAAAAAATTGTACATCTAGTCTGAAAGTTGAAACTTAATCATAAGAGATTCAATAAGAGACCCCAAGGTCCAACACCAAAAGGTAGTCGATAAAACAATAAACAAACGAACATAAGTGTGAGTAGATACTTTTCCCAATAAGTTAGTTGTCTTGTGATTCTTTTGCTTTGGAATACATTTTAAAAATAAAAAGAAATACAAAAGTCACCATTGATAAATGAATTGAAATAAGGAATAACTTTTAGTGAGTGTAGTGAAACAATTTCAAATGCAGGCATTCTAAGATAATTGAAAAAATCTAAACATCTGATGATTCTCAACTACAGCAAAGAAAAGAGGCATATATGATGCCTAGTTAAAATAGCCAAGATTGGGAAAATACATAGGATTCTGATGGCAAAATCCAAGTCAAATGTGTAATTTAACATAGGAGTGGTATCAAGAGGTCCATATACCACCACCAATCAATTTGACTATTGACATGATTTCCTCCATTATCAGTAAAATAAAGAATAGGAAGGGTATTCTGGATGGAGAAGGAAACAATCGACTTTTAAAAATATCAGCAAAGTCAAATAGCTGACATTTTAATTCAATGCTAATATTTTTTCCTTTTTCTCTTGCTAACTGATAACTTCTAATTTGGTTTTATTACGCTGGTGAGGCTTGAGTCTGAACCACCAACCTGTGCCATTTAGGATGCTAGAGCTTAAAGTTTGGCTGCATAAAAATTCTCCACACATTGGCCTATGGAGACCAAGTGTTCCCACTAACCAGGGATTAGTCTTGATCACACACAAAATTAAAAGAGTCTTGCAAATCTTGAAAACCCAATAGTTCCATCTCTGTTATTCCAGAAGGGTCATTTGCCATAATGGATTGGAATATGGCTCAGAAACCGAAAAGAAAAAATGTAGCTAAATTCAAATTATGAAAGAATTTATAAAAAAGTTCTAGTACTCACATCAAATATTGTAATTTCAATAGAAATGACAAATCTAGCCTTATCTGAGATTCTGGCACTGTAGTCCAGTGCTCTTAAACAAGATCTAGACCTAATTACTTCAATAGCTAATCAAATACACATTGTAACAACAATTAATAAATAACAAAGCAAATAAGAGTCTTGCAACCCATCAATCTAACTGAAAAGGCTAGTTGTCCAAAGCTCATCTATGGGATTCTAGGCTAATTGACAAGCAATTAACAGATCATTGATTTGTAAGCTTATCAGCAAGAACTTTTAAAAATTGATGATAAAGATGGAAATCTTGGGTCTATTCTCCATGTCCTTGGGAATAGATTGACACTCTTATTTTCATTCGCTCAACAAGGTAAGTAAATTACTAATAAAGAAGATAATAAAGGTGGTCATGCACCTCAAACTGGAGCCTACTCAGTTAGGCTCAACTATGCATCCTTTCTGGAGCCTATAGAAGATCCTACTTGGCTAGCAATAATATGCCTCCCAAAAGATGGAGCATTTGCATTAGTGGCTTTAAAGAACAAGGTGTTCGCTAAGGATAGACTTCAAATGGGATTCAATGATCTCTTTAGGACTGCTCTTTGTTCTTTGTAAGCAAGTTAAGAAATCTAACTCAAAGATTTTTAAACTTGGCTCAATGAACATCTGTCACAACCCGTCAATCTACCTAAAAACTTATTACATATTGTCACTAAATCCAGAGCTCATCTATGGGATTTCTAGGATAACTAACAAACAATTAACAAATCATTGATTTCTAGGCTTATCTGCAAGAACTTTTAAAAAATGATGAAAAGATGCAAATCTTGGGTCTATTCCTCTTGGGTCTATTCCCTATGTCTTAGCTCACCCTCTTAAGCTTGTCAAGGTTCTAGATCCAAAACCAAAATATCAGATGACTGAAGTTTGGATGCAGCCAAAATTAGGATGAATGTGTTAAGCATCAAATTTTTTTAGACCAAACTAGGTTCAACAACTCTTAAAAATAGAGCAGCCAGCCAACGAGAATATATCACACACAGATTCAACCTATGAATATACTGGAAACAAGTAAGTAGATTACCTAGAAGAAGAATTATTTATACAAAGCTGAGGATTCTCATTTCGAAAATCAATATGCATTTGAGCAAGTCATATTGAGCCTCATTAATTTAGGCACAACAATTTATTGCATGTATTGTTAGCACATACATTGAATGTATGAAGAAAATATAATTCCAAATTAAACCCATGAAATTAACTATATAGTAAGTAGATTATATGAAAGAAAGAATTCTGCCCATTCTCATTCATCTGCTTCTTCTCTTGTCTCTTCTTTTTCTGCCACCATGGACAAGCCACACCAAAATACAGGGAAAAAAAACATAAAACAAGATTAAAATGTTTATGAAAACAAAATAAATAGACCAACCAGCGTGCACGCTCAAGCCAAGCAACTGGGGAAATATTATCAATAGAAAATAAGAAAAAGTACACACAGCGATAGAAAATCTATCCAGAAAGAAAAATAGGCAGCAAAAGAGGACAGAGAAAAACATTCTCTCACAAGAGAATAAGGAGTACAGTTTTCCCAAATTATTTATAACTCGTCCATATTTTGAATTTCTTCGTGCTTTATTTGTTTTTATGCTTTATTCCTTAGCTTTGTTTTTAATGCTTTCTTTATGCTTTATTCCTCAATGGTATTACCTAGCTTTTTTTAAATCCTTTTTTATTTGTCATTCCTGCATCACTATTAGTTCGTGTCTAGGGCATGTACCAGTCAAATTTCAAAAAAATTTGAAACTATTCTTATTTTCTAAAGTTTGAGAATTTTATCATATTTAAGAAATTTTAAAAATGTTATTTATTTATATTTATATTCTTATTCGCTCACACCAAGAAAGGTAAGGAGAAAAATAATATTTAAAAACATTAAATAGCAAAAATTAAAAAAAACCTCATGATCGTCAGCCATTATGTCATTTAATGTCATTTAATACAAACTGTGAGAAACCATTAAAGAACCATACATGTTGTAGTTGTCATCCTATTTATTCTCAATCTTTGCATTGTGTTTGATGCATTTGGTGTTTTCTCTTCCTAGTGCGTGCAAAGTCGAACATAAGGAGTTACCATTTGGACATTGTTTTGGTGTTTTCAACATTCTGATTGTGGGGCAAATAGTAGGAACTATAAAAGATCTTTTACATTTTCAAACTGTAAGTAAAAAATCAAGTTCTGAGAACTCACTATTTTGATACGGTTTGTTCATAATTGTTATTACAGAGAAGGCCGAGTTGTGATTGTGATTCTACCGACAAAAGAATCCATGTCAGTAAGAATGGTATATAACAAATTGAAGAGCTTCATATATTTGTGTCGAGTAGAGAGCTCAATAAAGATTAAATAAGACTTGGGTTTCAAAATCGAGTTCATGAAGTTACACTTCCTATTTAACAGACACGGCTTCATATGTCACCAAGCCGAAAGGGAGTTTACCAATTACTAGTTGTGATTGGTAGATAGGAAGAGATGTATTTACAGTGCTGCAACAGTAAGAATCATTTGAAGATCTCAGACACAACTACACTCACAGCGCCGAGCTCAAAGAATGAAGTCATAGTTAAAATGCTTTGTATACAGCAAGAGGGAAAAAAAAGAACACCAGTCACAAGGTCATGACTATTACAATGAAAGTAATTTGAGCTCACGGTTTGCCCCGTAGATGGAGGGTAATAGTTGTTCGAGCCAAGTGCATGTATTCTATAAGCAAAAGGTAAAAACCAGTCACACCATGACTATATTGATAACACACAATGCCGAGCTATATATGTGGTTCATGAACCACTTAACATTCAAAGCCGAGTTTCATGTTGGCTCAATAATAAACAAAGAGTGAAAGCCACTTTTGGCTTATGTAAAATGAAACTACAATCGCAAGCCATGACTCATAAGCTTACAGACTTTTCCATAAGTCACGACTTGTTTTACAAAGCACATAACAAAATATACTCAAGAAGAATGCCATGACTTATGGCAAATAAAGGGAATGTTATTTTCAAACAAGAGAAAGGTCAAAATTTGTATATCCAAATAGATAATGCTCAATAACAGTGACAACAATGATAGCATCAGTCATCAAAGAATAGGCACAGTGACCTACCTGTTAAAATGTTGAGAGACTTGAAGACTCCATTCAAAGTCGAGCAAGATGGAGATAGACTGGGCAAATAAACTAGCAAACACCAGTCGACTGGTTATGACACATAACCTGAGTTCCATAATATCGAGTTTTTAGTTCGAGACTCATGCCAGAGGTGATGATACATAACAGGGAGCTCGAGTTCTTCAAGGGAGGCCGAGTTTCATTCAAAATTTCTCCAAAATGAAGCTAGGGTTTGCAGTCTTCCTTCATGTTTCTTCTTGGTGAAGCCAAAAACACAAGTCTCGAAAATGAAATGAGTATAAGAATTTTGGAGTCCGCCAAGCATAAGGCATTCAATGCCTTCACTACAGATGTCAGTTCTTGCAGTTTTTGAAGTTGCAAATATGCCACCTCATTCCTCTTCCTTCAAAACTTGTGCAAGTGGGTTGAGTTTGTTATTCCCCACTTAGCACTTGTTTACACTTAGCATTTTAGGAAATTAGGATATGTATTGGATATTGAAATTTTATTTCAATTTTCAATTTTGTAAAATTTTGGCAATTTTGTAAAGGATTTTTAATCCTTATTATAAGTCAAAATTTAAGGCATTTAGTGGGGAGTTGACATAGGCTAATTTTTGGCATGATTTTTGGGCCAAAATTGGGAATTTTTTAATGGCTTGTATTTTCAAATTTGAGGCTAGGGCATGCTATAAGGATGATTTTTAGAATCATTTTGAGGGGTTGCGAGTTTTGGAGAGAGGCTAATAGTGAACATATTGTTCCTATTCTATTTTGATGCCATTTTTGTAACCAGTTTATCAATTTTTTTGTGAGAAATAAAGCAGATGCTCTTTGGTTCATAGGATTTGTGGTGAGATTCAAAGATCTTGATTTCATCTTTCCATATATGTGTTACTTTTCAACTGTAATCCATAAGAAGTGAATGCTTGTTTATTCCTCCTTAAGGTGATCAATTTTTGCTTAAACCTTGTATGGGAAAAGTATGTTGTTAACTACTTAGCTATTTGTGGTGTAACCCTAATAGTAAAGTCTGTTAGCCTATATGTTGGATAGAGATCTGAAGAGTTAGACTTTTGGTCTATGGTTTTTAGTTATTGTTTTACTATTCCAGCAAAGTCTGAACTTATTTTGGTGTATCGCCCCACATTCATTTCAGTTTTTAGAAGTTATTTCTATCCCTTTCCTTATCAAAATTTCAATCAGGTGGTGATATTTCATACTTAATAGGAACCGGCCTAGAATTCAGAGATTCCTCCTCACTCATAGTCTACCCACAGCTAGAGGAGGTTTCCATTGTTAGGATAGAACTATTGTGTAGCCCTAATGCCTGAGTTAGGGTAACAATTATACACCTAAACAATTTTTGGCACCCTCGGTGGGACACGAACTACTTCTCAGTTCTGAGTTATGAGTTCTATGATTGTTCCTAATTCAGTTTTAGCTCTGAGTGTTGATTTTAATGAGTAGAACTCCAACAAGATCAAACAAGGAAGGTTTTTTTTTATCAAGAATTGCAGCCAGGAAGAAGGGGAGGTAGATCATCCAAAGGTGGAAGAACATCACAAGATCCAAGAGGTATTTCATTGAATTCAAACTTTTCATCATTTGATAACCCCATTTTTGAAGATCAAGCTGCAAATTTAGAAGAGCTTGAGGTTATTATTGAAGAAATCAGCCTTCCTAAGGATCTAGGTGTTCCTAACAATTCTAGATCAAAATTTCCAAGTGTTGAAAATTTATCTATAGATAATTCTATCCTTGGAGCTTCTACAAGTGGTACTATAGCAACTCTTCAGAATCTAAAGACTTATCAAAGGAAGATAGTTCAGCCTACTCAGCCTTCTATTACATCTGCCATTCAGTGGCAAGCTCCACCACATCAAGCAATGGTAAGAAATCTTCCTTTTGTTCCATTTGATCAAGGTAATCCTTTGAGGATTGCAAATCATAATGATATTCCATTGGCTGTTTTGAAAAGCTTGCCAACTTTTACCAGAGAAACACATGAGATAGCTATTGAGCATATTTGAGATGTTGCAACTCTTTTCAATGTTCATCATATCACAACTAAAGATGTAGCTTTGAAGCTGTTGGATGCATCCCTCAAGGGTAAAGCCCTTGACTAGTTTAGAACTCTTTCGGTGGACTCTATTGCTACTTGGGATGTCCTAGGAGAAAGGTTGTCCAAAATTTTTTAGGACAAATTTGATAATTTGTCCTTGGTGGAGCAACTAACTACTATCAAGAGGGCCCCACAAGAGGAGATGAGTGATTTCAATCTCCATTTTTAGAAGACTTGGAACAGAATTCCTATTACAGTAAGGCCTTCAGTTGAATATGCTTTCTTGTATTATTTGAAGAGCTTAAATAGTGATATCTCTATAATGATTCAATCTATGGGAGGAGTGTCTTTACCCCAAGCTTTTGATACTGCTATTAGGGCAAAAAATAGTCTTATCCAAGCAGGGAAGATAGCTCCTAGACCTCCTATGCCTTTCTTTCCTAATATCCAGTCCAATATGCCATTAGTTGTCCCACCATTATTTGTTGTCCCATCATTTAAGTCTACAGAGATAGTTCTTGTAGCTCCTCTAAATGAATTACAAGGTATTAAGGACAACCATCAAAAAATAGAAAGTTTATTGCAATCTTTTGGAAATGATTTAGTCACCCTTAAGAGGAATCAAGCCTAGACAAACCCTGTTGTTCAAAATCAATTTTCTGGTTCTTCTTCCCAATATCCTAATCAACCTAATTTTCAAGCCAATAGGCAGCAATTTCAAAGCAATGCTAATGCAAATAGGCAGAATTGGAATGTGAGGCCAAATAGACAATATAATATAGCACCTATTAATATTGTTAGGGATATTGTTCCTACTTAGAATAATATTGCTACTAACTGGTGTTTTCCATGCAATCAAGCTCATGACTAGTCCACATGTTCTAATGGAATTCTTAACCAAGCTCTTATGGTACAAAATGCAATGAATTCACAACAGAATGTGTCTATTGAGGAGGTACAACAACAACCAGATCAAACTTCTACGGAAACTAGGTTCTTAAACTGGCAAGAGGGAGAGTTTTGTGGACTAAATGAAGATTTATCAACTGCAGCAAATACCAAAGCAAAAAAGAGAGCTCTTTAAATAGATCAATATGCTGGTAATATGCCTTCTCCACTAGTTTCTATTCTAAAGAATCCATCAATTTCATCAAATAGGGATCAAAATCAGAAAAGTTTTGATCAAAGTTCCCCTAGATCTTCACATAAGGTACAATTTGTTGTTCCATTCAATATTCTTGATACTATGAAAAAAACAAATGTTATTTTGTTTGCATGGGAAACTTTATCTATTCCAGGACAGATTGAGATTTTAAAAGAAGAGTTGTCTAAGATGGTAGCTAGTTCACAATAGACAGTCCAGTAACCACCTAGTGTGGTTATGACTAATTCTGAGCCTCCTAAGGTTCAGGAAAAGTTATCAAAAGAAGATAATAAGCCTGCTAAAGTGCAACAGTTAGCAATACCTGAAGTCAAGATGGCTACAAATGTGGAAAAACCAACAATAAGTCTTGACAAGAAACCATCAAATGTTCAAAAGACATCTGAAAAGGAAGGTAAGAAACCTACAAATGATAAGCCTCCTCCTTTTTATGTCTCATTGATTATTGGAAATAAATTAGTTCACAAATGTATGGTTGACAGTGGTGCAACCATCACCGTCATGCCTAAGAAAATAGCAGATTTGCTGAATTTGAAATATGAACCTCTTGAGAAGGGAGTAGTCCAGTTTGATGAAACTTCAGTTAAGACCTTAGGAGTCATTAAAAATGCAAGTTTGATTTTACACTACTGCCCAAATTTTTTAATACCTCAGAATATATATGTCATTGATTTGCCAGCATATTTTGCTATGTGCCTATCTAGAGATTTTACAGCCAAGATAGATGGCTATTTTTCATCAGATTGGTCAGGTACTAAGGTAACCATAAAGTCAGAATTATTGGCCAAAGACCACATAGAGCCTTACAATCCAAGTCCCATTAATGCAAGCTATGTGATCATGGATCAGGATGAAATACCAGATTATTCAGCTTATAAAACACAAACTGAGGCATATCCATACATTGTTTTAGATGAATGGGCTACTAGGAATGAACAAAATGATGATATGTTTGATGCTGGTTTTGGGAATTACATGATTTTAGAGTCTGATTCAGTGATGCCTAATTTGATAAAAGATCTAGAATCTAAATCTAATGTTTCTAACCAGCTTTGGGATCTGTATTTTGATGGGTCAAGGAATAAGGATGGAATTGGTGCAAGGGTTATGTTGATTTCACTGAATGGTGATAGATTTTATGCTGCATTCAAGTTATCTTTTCCTTGTTCTAACAATGTGACTGAATATGAGAGTTTGATTCAGGGATTAGAGTGGGCAAGATTGAGGGGTATTAAGTGTTTGAGGGCATTTGGTGATAGTGAGTTGATAGTAAAGCAGGTGAGAGGTATCAATATTGTTAAAAATGATATTCTTAAGATGTATAAATCTAGAGTTTCTGACATTCTAGATGAATTTGATGCTTTCAACCTGATTTCAATTCCTAGAAGGGAAAATCTGCATGCTGATAGGTTGGTTGGTATTGGTACTCATGTTTCAATAACACAAAATAAAGGACAGATTTTAGACCAGTCACATGTCAAGATAATTGTTAGGCCATCTATTCCAGATAATGACACTTATTGGCAGGTTTTTAATACTGATGAACATATTTTGAGTTTTCTAACAGAAATAGATGGTTTTTTAGCATCTAGGAATAACAAAATCAATTAGCAAATGGAAGACCAGATTATTTAGTTGAAAACCAACAAGCTTCCAAAAGGTTTGGTCAGCCTGGAATAAGCTTTTAACTTAGATGATCAGTTTAGGAAGGGTAAAACCAGCCCGCTGATCAAAGAAGATCATTATGAAGAGGTGGAAATTTTCAAAGACAAGCAGTTAAAGGTTGGTAAAATCAATTCTCCTGAAGAAAAAGAGTTGTTTATTGATCTTTTCAGAGAATATAGTGATGTTTTTGCATGAGATTATTCTGATTTGAAGGGATTTGATCCTCAATTAACCTAGCATATTATAGAATTGGAGCCAAATGCTAGGCCAATTAGACAAAGGCAAAGGCCTATAAACCCCAAGTTAGAACCGTTAATGTTGAAAGAGCTGAGGAAACTCCTAGATGGTGGTATTATATTTCCTATTAAGCAGACATCCTGGGTTTCTAATTTAGTTCCAGTAAGGAAGAAGAATCGAGAAATAAGACTTTGTGTAGACTTTAGAGACCTTAATAGGGCATCTCTGAAAGATAGACACCCTCTTCCTTCCATAGAACATATTTTACAATATGTTTATGGTTCTAAGAGATTTTCACTCCTAGATGGGTATTCTGGTTATAACCAAATTTTAGTCAAAGAATCTGATCAATTTAAAACAACTTTTACAACTAAATGGGGTACCATGGCTTATAGAAGAATGCCTTTTGGGTTATCAAATGCTGGGTCACTTTTCAGAAAGCAATGGACATGGCTTTTAAGAACTTAATGTATAAGTTTGTTCTAGTATATCTAGATGATGTGACAATTTACAGCAAGGTTTCAAACCAACACATTGATTATTTGAGACAGATTTTGCAGAGATGTAGAGAATTTGGGATTTCTTTAAACCCAAAGAAATTTGTATTTGTAGTTCATGAGGGAAAACTCCTAGGATACCAGGTGTCTAAGGAAGGTACAACAATAGATCCTGAGAGAATTCATGCAATTTTGGAGCTTTCATTGCCTAAACACAAGAAAGGGTTGCAGAGTTTCATAGGGAGAATAAATTTTGTAAGAAGATTTATCCCTGATATTGCAAATATGTTAAAACCACTGACTACTATGCTTAAGAAGGATGTCCCTTTCAGCTGGACTGATGAGGGAAAGAAGAATTTTGAATTGATAAAATAGGCTTTGTCTTCAATCCCTACTCTTGTTAATCCTAATTTTACTAAAGACTTTATTCTTTATCCTTATGGTGGTTCTGATAATGTTTTAGCAATGCTGGTTCAAAAGAATGAAGAAAAATAGGAACGAACCAATTGCTTTTTTCAGCAAAGATATGGATGACTATGAGAAAAGGTATAGTTTTGTTGAAAATCATGTGCTAGTTGTTATTAAAGCTTTGAAGAAGTTTAAGCATTTGATTGCCAGGAATAAAGTACATTTAATGGTTACACATCCTAGTATTAAAGAGTTTTTGTTGAACAAAGATGTTAATGAAAAGAGGGTTGGTTGGATAATGAGAGTTATGGAGTATGATGTACAAATCCACGTGACTAAATTGGTTAGAGGCAAAGGCCTTTGTGCTCAATTGGCAAAAGAGGAAGAACAAGCTGAAACTTTTGAAGAATCTAAAAAATTTTCAAGGTGATGTTGTATTGTTTAATGATCCTTCAACATAGTTATCAGATATGACCAGATTCTTGCAAACTAGACAATGTCCAAACAATCTTGATAAGGCAAAGAGGACATTTCAGTTCTAAAACTACAGCTTGGAAAATACTAAGGGCTGGCTATTATTGGCCTGATTTATTTAAGGATGCTTATTCTTGGGCCAGAGGATGTAAAAAATGTGCTATATTTGCAGGTAAGCAAAAGCTGGCAGCATTGCCATTAAAGCCAATTGTGGTTGATCAACCATTCAATAAGTGGGGAATGGACTTTATTGGTCTTATAAATCCTAATTCTAGTGCTGGTCATAAATGGATTTTAACTGCCACTGATTATTTTATGAGATGGATTGAAGCTATTGCATTAAAAGAGGCTATTGGACCTATTTTCCTAAAGTTTTATGAAGGCATTATAACTAGATTTGGAGTCCCTCAGTCAATTATCTCTGATAATGCTATGGCTTTCATTGGTTTAGCTATTACAGAATGGGCTGTGAAAAATGGGATCTATTTAAATACTTCTTCTAACTATTATCCCCAGGGTAATGGTCTTGCAGAGTATACTAATAAAAATCTGATCAGAATTATCAAAAAGACTTTGCAGGACAATAAGAGAGATTGGCATTCTAAATTAAAGGCAACCTTATGGCTGGATAGGATTGCACCTAAACAGGTAATTGAGAATTCCCCTTATGTCCTGTTTTATGGTAAAGAGGCCAGATTGCCAGTTTCTATTGAATTTCCAGCCTTATAGCTGGCTGATCAGATGTTTCTATTTCAAGAGGAAGATCCTCTTAAGTTGAGATATGTTGATTTGTTACAACTTGAGGAAGAAAAGAAGAAGGCATTGGAAACTATAGAGCTAAAGCAAGCACAGACTAAGAGGTCATTTGACAGGAAAGCTAAGTTCAGAGAGTTCAAAGAAGGTGATCTAGTACTCAAGTGGGATGTACTAAAGAGCAGGCCAGGGAAGCATGACAAGTTTGACAATTTTTGGTCAGGCCCTTTTATTATAACAGCTTGTAAAGAGAACAATGTTTTTCAGTTGTCCACAACTAAAGGGGAAGAACTAAAAATTCCAGTTAATGGAATACACCTCAAGCTTTGCTTTGAGGGTTAGGATAGGTTCAATTTTCAGTTGAATAAGTGTTGTCCAAGCACTAGGTCTCTAGGTTGCAATGAGTCTAGTTTAGGTGTTTTTTTCATTTCAATAATGGTTGCATTCATGGTTCCTAACTCTATTTCTCTATGATAAGTCTACAGGTCATGTCTAGCAGGCAGACATCTAGCAAAAGTCGCCAAAATTGTTACTAAAAAACACAGCATACAACATAATAAGCATAAATAGGAAAAGGTTGCATATTTGTTTGTCAAATTAACACTGCCTTGTAGGTTTTGTTAGTTTACTTTTCATTATTGCATTCATTCTAGATGTCATTGTTGTACTCTAAGTATTGATCACTGTTCCAAAAATTTCAAAATTCATAAATGATCATTACATTGTGCATTCAAATTGAATGTAGTATACAAATGTCTTTCCAAGTTTCATATTTCATATCAATAAGTAGAGTACATTTGCATAACTAAAAGAAAAGATTAAAGTATGGAATAGGGGTCCCATGCATTGCCTTTGTGTTGATTTGAGTCAGCTAGTTGTCTGCTTAGTCTCAGGTCCCAAGGTCTTCAAAATCTATGTCCTCATCTACATTTAGGTCTTTAGGGTTCATATCTACATAAGAGTGAGAATGTGGTTAGATCCCGTTGGATCTAAGCAATGCATAAGAAACAAATAACATACTGTAACAATCAAGTTTTCAAATCTGCACATCAAGCTAGAAAATTTAATGCAAAAAGGAAATGTACACTAACACTCACTGCAAGGTAGTATTAAAGGGATTTGTTTCTATAAACATGAAACCTTTTACTATTTATGATCATTCTGGTGTATGTTGTCCTTTTTATTAACTAGGTATCCGAATTAAAGGGACTTAGTATGTTCAAACTGAGAAACCTTTTTTAGATGATACAGTGTTTTGATAGATTAGTGAACATAATGGTCTGAAAATTGATTGACAAGTTGTTTATTATGTTCAATAATCTAACCATTTCAAAATGATGTTGTTTGAGAGCTTAACAAATTATTTTGCATAAAAGAGTTGACTGGTTTTCACATTTAGTCATAGAAAAAGATGCAGATCAAGCTAGGATTTCAAGATAAAGTGCTATAGGAAGTGCCAATGTTTCCAACAATCATGATCAAGTTTCACAGAATGCAGCTGCATAAATATTGGTACAATATGTCCTTGTTGTTTCAAAGGTATAGTTTCAAGTAATATCATTGTTGTTGTTGATTACAGAAAGAGTGCTTCAAGATTGAGCCATAAAGTTATGAAATGTTTTCAATTTGTTTTTAGTGAGTGTCACGAACCCATGTTCCAACCTTGCTAAGTAGCATTCTGATATTTTTGAGTGTCACGAGCCCATGCTTGAACTTCATTAACAATAAACAAACATTTTATCTTGTTGCATTTCTCATATTTAAAGTTCAGATTCAGCATCAAATTAGAAAAAGGACTCTTTTTAAACATGCTAATATGTATCAGTGAGTTCAAAGATGTTCTCTATTTTTAAAATTGAATTCAAATACAGTCAAGTGAGTTGGTGACAGTGGTTATGCTACAGGAGCTTTGATAGAATGAGCTATGTTTTGAGTTCTTTCAAAATGAAAATTTATGCTATTGAAAAAATGTGCATAGTATAATATACCTACAGTTGAAATATTAAAGTTTCAAATCAAACAGAATGCAAGCTGTAGGGGTATTTTTATAAATAGAAAGCATGAGTTTTCAACATGGTTCATGATCATAGGTAGAGTGCATGGTATGTTTTTCAAAGCAAAGAAGATAGTGTATTTTATAATCTAATGTTCTTGGTGATGTGTGTGCACATTTATTATAGCATTGAAAATAGAGATGTAAATGAACATGAGCTGAAAGCAAAAGAAATTTCATAGGAAGGAATGTACTTATCTTTTTTGAAAAGATACTGTTATTCTTTGACATCTTTTCAGTCATATTTTTTAGTCAGCTCCCAAAGTTTGTGAAGCTTATGGCTAAAATATGTCATAGTAAAACCAAATACATCTACCACATCTTTTAGTCATAAGCTCACGACTTTGATGAAATAACTAGAAAATAGCTCATATGGTGGAATGCAGATCAACAATTTTCTGTTATTAGAATAACTGAAGGAATTTCATGCTCAGTTTTGGTGCACTGTAAAAAATAGATATACCAACATTAGCAGGATGGTGAAATAAATAAATCTCATAATTGAAGGCTCACGGTCACAGTTTACATTTTCAAACTGTAAGTAAAAAATCAAGTTCTGAGAACTCGTTGTTTTAATACCTTTTGTTCATAATTGTTTATTACATAGAAGGCCAAGTTGTGATTATGATTATGTCAACAAAAGAATCCATGTCAGTAAGAATGGTATCTAACAGATTGAAGAGCTTCATATATTTGTGTCGAGCAGAGAGCTCAATAAAGATTAAATAAGACTCGGGTTTCAAAATCGAGTTCATGAAGTTACACTTCCTATCTAACAATCATGGCTTTGTATGTCACCAAACCGAAAGGGAGTTTACCAGTTACTAGTAGTGACTGGTAGATACGAAGAGATGTATTTATAGTGCTCTGACAGTAAGAATCATTTGAAGATCTCAGTCACAACTACACTCACAGTGTCGAGCTCGAAGAATGAAGTCACAGTTAAAATGTTTTTTATACAACAAGAGGTAAAAAAAAGAACACCAGTCACAAGATCATGATTGTTACAATGAAAGTAATTTGAGCTCACAGTTTGACCTGTAGATGGAGGTTAATACTTGTTCGAGCTGAGTGCATGTATGCTATAGGGAAAAGGTGAGAACTAGTCACACTGTGACTTATATTCATAACTCACAATGCCGAGCTATATATGTGGTTCATGAACCACTTAACATTCAAAGTCAAGTTTCATGCTGGCTCGATAATAAACAAAGGGCGAAAGCCACTTTCAACTTATGTAAAATGAAACTACAGTCACAAGTCGTGACTCATAAACTTACAGACTTTTCCATAAGTCACGGCTTGTTTTACAAAGCACATAACAAAATATACTCAAAAAGAATGTTGTGACTTATGGAAAATAAAGGGACTGTTATTTTCAAACAAGAGAAAGGCCGAAAGCTATATATCCAAATAGATAATGCTCAATAACAGTGACAACAATGATAGCATCAATCATCAAAGAATAGGCACAATGATCTACCTGTTAAAAGGCCAAGAGACTCGAAGACTCCATCATTCAAAGCCAAGCAAGATGGAGATAGACTGGGCAAATAAAAGAGCAAACACTAGTCGACTGGTTATGACAAATAACCCGAGTTCTATAATATCAAGTTTTTAGTTTGAGACTCATGCAAGAGGTGATGATACATAACAGGGAGCTCGAGTTCTTCAAGGGAGGTCGAGTTTCATTCAAAATTTCTCCAGAATGAAACTAGGGTTTGCAGTCTTCTTTCCTGTTTCTTCTCGGTGAAGGCAAAAACACAAGTCTTGAAAATGAAATGAGTATAAGAATTTTAGAGTCTGCCAAGCATAAGGTATTCAATGCCTTCATTGCAGATGCAGATGTTAGTTCCTGTAGTTTTTGAAATTGCAAATATGCCACATCATTCCTCTTCCTTCGAAACTTGTGCAAGTGGGTTGAGTTTGTTATTCCCCACTTAGCACTTGTTTACACTTAGCATTTTGGGAAATTAGGATATGCATTGGATATTGAAATTTTATTTCAATTTTCAATTTTGTAAAATTTTGGCAATTTTGTAAAGAATTTTTAATCCTTATTATTGTTACCTATTTAGTTTGCATACTAAATTGGTAAGTTGATTTCACTTTTAAATTGCAATATGGACTTAATAAGTTGCTGTCCTAAATCGCATAATTTCTTGGATACAGAATGAGAAAATAAAGTATACAATTTAGAATGACAACTATAAATGTCAAAAGAGTGCATAAAGGTACACCTCTTCAAAATTACTATTCAGCTTATGAAGATGAAATACATTTCAATGCATTCATATTATCAGATTATGTACTCTAAGTATTGATCATGCTCAAAATTGCAAATTTATAGATGATCATTACATTGTGCATTCAAATTGAATGTAGTCAGCAAGTATTCCTTCATGGATTACATCTTTCAACTGCAAAGTATACAAAAGATGTACAATGCTGAAAGTATTTAAGGGGCATTGGAGTTTTTAGGGATCTAAGCATTGCCTTGGAGAGTTGTTTAAGTATGCTTATAATCTGCCATATGGATCTTCATGTATTCTTCTTTGTCTTCATCCTAAAATCTCTGTCTAGTCTGCTCCTGCATCATAGAGAGAAAGAGTAGTTAGATCCAATTTGGATCTAAACAATGCATAAATCCCTAAAACCAGCATGCTGCAAATCACACTTTCAGAACTGCATATCAACTAAGTAAACTTTAGTGCAAAAAACAAAGTATACATCTGCAATAACTAAACTAAGTATCAAAGGGACTTATTTTCTACCAATAAGAAACCTTTTTTTTTAACATCAAACATTTGAACTTGATGGTGTGTGCAAGCAAGAATGCTAAAAGTAAATACACAAGGAAATACAGTACTAAGAGTTTACAAGTTGCAGATATTAAAGTATATATACAGTTGAAAATCGAGGAAGATGTGCTTGAACCTCACAAGGTGCATTGCAATCATTAAAGGATTGGTACAGAAGGAGAAAACAGAAAGGAGATCATCTTTTATGCTAATATTGTTTGCTTCATGTGTAGATTGGAGACTAAGTTTTGCTACAAGGACATGTAATCATAGCTACATCATGTCAAGCTTATGTTACAGAGATTTTTGGGGAAATGTTTAGAGAACATGTGTTGGTGGGTGTCATGAGCCTATGCTCGAACCTCACCAACAAATATTCTTTCAACATATCTTAATCATTTGTTAACAACATTGCAAGAAGTGAAACCCAAATTAGTATAGCTGAAGGTATTTCCTGATTGAATATGACTGGTGAAATGTAGTGAAGCCTTTCAACATCCAAAGCCACAAACAATGGAAAGTGCCAGCATTGCATTCTAAAATACCTACAATGTATCAGTATGAAGATGCTTTACCAAAGGCATATTTAGAATGGCCAGACCTTAAAACTATATGCACAAACTTGGTAACATCATTGGGAAAATATAGTGTTTTGGGCATATTTTCTGATGAACATGAAGAGATTTGCAGATGGTTAGAATATGCAGATAGTTTTCATTTAGATTTCGACTCGGGTTTGTCTAAACTAAAGAATTTCAATGAAACTTTGCTGCAAAGATCAGTTCTTGCATCCAAGGGATTAAGCCCTTCTGTAGCTAATGTGGTTGTGTGGATATCACTTCATGATGTTGTGATTGGGCTTTTCGTTGCTGACAGAAGAAGTGTTCCAAATCTGATGCGGTGGTTTGATTACATTCATATTTTTCAAGGAAAACCACTTCAGCCTGGAGAGGATGGTGTTAACTCTACAATTATTAGTTCTAATATAAATATGACTAGCAGACATAATCAAGTTCACAATCTCAGGTTCACTAGCAGCAGATATAAAAGCCCAAAATTCTATGAAATGGAAAGAGAATTTCCAAACAGTGAGTTAAACAAAGCATGTGGGTAAGTGCACAAAGATGTGGTACCAAAAAAGGGGTATAAGATGCCAATTTTTTCCTAAAATCAGAAAACTCTGAACTTTAACAAGAAATTGAAGATATTTAGACTCAAAATTTTAAGATGCGACAAAAACAAGAGTTGTAATACTCTGAATCTAGTTCCTAAACTACTAACTTATTTTGAAAATGGTGCAGATTAAGGCCCTCAAAAAGGGGGAGCACAAAAAGTGGTCCTATTTTTAGTTCAAAAACATAACATAGCATC
>BSBK01004531.1:85000-312629 GCA_027943335.1 Chamaecyparis obtusa
GTATACACGTATTTTGAGTCCACCTGCCTACTATCATCCCCATGAATCACTACAACTGACAAAAATGGAATCATCCATTGACTTTGATCGCTTATCTAATCTAGTACAACCATGTCTATATTTTCCACATACAAATAATCTCAAATTTAGTACTTTATCAT
Organism: Chamaecyparis obtusa; assembly: GCA_027943335.1. Lineage (NCBI taxonomy): Eukaryota > Viridiplantae > Streptophyta > Pinopsida > Cupressales > Cupressaceae > Chamaecyparis > Chamaecyparis obtusa. The sequence continues at coordinate 85,162 of BSBK01004531.1, forward strand.
AAATATTCAGTAAACTAATGTCCTCATTATGTTTATATCATTACAGGCCATGTTTTTGCTGTTATTGCACCTGAAGACAATGAAGAAGGGACATATTATTATTTGTGTCATTGTGTTGAGACAAAAAAATAAATTTGATCACTCGATTATCGATGGTGAAGAATTAGAATACCCTATAGGAGTAGTGGTTGTAATTGGTACATGGCTTAGATGGTATGCTATGAAGAACCCTAGGTTGTGGTTGTTCAAGGATTGGGAGACACACAGAAAGATTCTTCATTATTCAAACCTCATCGTTGCATCAAATGTCCACTTAATAAAATATGGGGGAAGACCGCAAAATAAAACTCTTTGGAAGGTTTGTGAGTCAGACCACGAGGCAATACTAGAGGCAATACTAGAGACAATCAAGGGTAGGGCATACCCAATTGGTTCATTGGACTAAATGGAGATAAAAAATATCGTAACATGTCAAATTTATATAGCACTATAAATTGGGTGGACTGTAAATTGCTCATGCATTACCCCGTATGTATAACGGGAAGTTTGTAACATTTAATGACAACCTTTCTCTTCTATTTTTTTGGGCAATACCGGAAAGTTTTCTCTGCTCAGCTCTTTCCTCTAGTGCTCCTATTGAGCTGAGTTGTAAAAATATTTCTCATTATTAATTAAAAAAACTTTATAATAGAAATCTTATAGTTCAGAGATTTTTCACAACATACATAGCATAATTCATATATTCTTTACATACACTAAGATCCCAGTTCAACATTAACTTCCACACATAAACCCAAGCCAAAACCAACTTCTAAACAAGCCTGCCATAAACACCACGTACAAAAAACCTAAAATCTTCCAACAAAACATAACCCAGAGCAGTAGGAAACTTGGTAACAGCCTTACTTCCTTTAGAAGAAGCATGCCTAGCCAGCTCTCCAGGCAGAACAAACTTGACAACAATCTCAATTTCTCTGGAGGAAAGTGTCACGATCTTGTTATATTTCAGCAGAGAAGCAGCCTCAAGAGTAATCTTATCCAAAATATCAATCATGAAGCTCTCCATGATATCCATGGCTAGATATTCCCTTGGAGGGATGCACTTGTTTCAACACCTTGTATATTAACCTTTTGTAACTTCTCTTCCTCTTCTTTTTCTTATTCTCTTCCTCTTCTTTTTCTTATTCTCTTCCTTTTGAACATCACTTTCTTTTCTTTTCTTAGCTTTGGAGAATCATTTACTTCATTCTCTCATTTCATACCATCTTCTTTAAGACCCAAAACCCCCTAGAAACTAGGGCTCGCCCAATGTCTCATTTGCCAGCACCATAGAAACTGAACCAAAGTTGATTCACCATCATTTGACCATCCTATGATGGATTCATGCATAAAATACCCCCTCCAATGGCTAGAACATCTACTGCTGTACCCTTGCACCAATTTCATGACCCTAATGCACCCTTCAAACTCATCAAACTCTCTCAATTTAGTCCTCTCCCTCTCCACTGCACTCAGCTTAGCCATCCTTAGCACTCAGCTTAGCATCCTACAGGAAAAAATGATAAGTTTCCTAGAGAATATCCTACAACTTTTGACCAATTGAGGAAGCAAAAAATAAGTGAATAAGCAATTGGCTACCAGCCACAGAGAAATTACAAGACTTTGAAAAAATAAAATTCTTTCTTGATGCTGAACTCATTTGATGTGGTTGTATATGATATGTACACTATACTTTACAAAGTGTTTATGATTATCTAATTTCAACTTATTATATGATGCAGTCGAGTGTCGACACAGTCATTATATATGGTATGTTTTACTATTTTTATTTTGAGAACTAATGCTTCTAGTGAATCCAAATTTAGTTGTTATAAAGATGAGATGTTAGTGAAGGACTTCTTGCTAATACTACTCTTCCACCATATCCAAATTTCAACCCTTTTGTGTATCTACAGGCTCAATTGCGAGCCCACAAGATTGGCCAAGAGAAAATTGTGATTGTATATCAACTGATTAAAAATGTTCATTTGAGGAGAAAATATTGCAACAATCAAGAAGAAAATTCTCTATGGAAAATCTAGTTATGAATTCTGTTAAGAATGAAACTATTAAGGAATTGTATGATATATTACTCAACGGTGCAAGGAATATTCTTGATTTACATGGGATTGCAGCTACATCTATTCAATATACAGAGGAAGATATAAAAAATCTTCTTAATAGAGATATTAATGTGAGAGAAAAGGACATTTCAGAAGAAAATGGTTATCTTGATGCCATCCAAGGTATGCCAATTACTTGAGACGAAGAGACAAAGCCCACAGTTAATGGGAAAGAGTGGGAAGAGCTTCTTGGACCCATAATAGAAGTTACAGATAAGGAGGAATAGTTAGGAAGGGGAAAGCGGCAAAGGAAAGAAGTAAGATATGTGTGTGAGCCTATGTCAAATGATGATGATGAGTACTCACCATCTGCTAGTAGCTCAAGTAGTGACAAAAGCTCTTTAGTGCACATGTACATTGACACAAAAAATTCAGATAGAGAAGTAACAAGTGTTGTGGAATTATCCACAGAGCAATGTGAAATGAAGCCTCAAATTGGTTCATTAGCAGGCAAAGAATTTGGTCATGCACTTCATTCTAGCACCACAAATATTTCTATTAGAAATGCCTATTCGTCAATGGCCTTGTATTTACGGGACTTGGGCATTATCCTTGAAATGTAAGTTCATTGCCACCTTTGGCATGGCAGTCTCACTCCTCATTTTACAACAAAGGGCAGCCATCTATGGTCCAAGGTTTTAATTCAGCTGACAAGTGGAGAGCTTCTCAAGGTACTGATCTCTTTTGTAGAGAAGTTCCTGCTTCATCTCAAAGTTCTCATTTAGGTGACCAACTCCTTCGAGGTCCACAAATAGACCCATTAATTTCCCAAATTGGTTCGTTAGCAGGCAAAGAATTTGGTCATGCACTTCATTCTAGAACCACAAATATTTCTATTAGAAATGCCTATTCATCAATGGCCTTGCATTTACGGGACTTGGGCATTATCCTTGAAATGTAAGTTCATTGCCACCTTTGGCAAGGCAGTCTCACTCCTCATTTTACAACAAAGGGCAACCATCTATGGTCCAAGGTTTTAATTCAGTTGAGAAGTGGAGAGCTTCTCAAGGTACTGATCTCTTTTGTAGAGAAGTTCTTGCTTGATCTCAAGGTTCTCATTTAGGTGATTAACTCCTTCGAGGTCCACAAATAGACCCATTAATTTCCCAAATTGGTAAAAGGGTAGATGCAATTTTGGAAAGAGTATCCCAATTGAAGAGAAATGGAAATTCCAGTGAGCATGAAGTTATTGCAGATCCAATGGGTGTATCTCCTCCACTGACAAATATAACTACTTTCGGAGACTTGAGTTTAAATGGAGACTGTCTGTTCCCAAACATGCCCCAGTCGAGCAGATGAACCAGATGTTGCTTGAGTAAAGAAGATAGTGGTTTATTAAAGCATCTGCATTATCCCACTTTCTATCAGTTACTACTTTTTGAGCGACTTGCCAGCTACTTTTGTGTGGGATTTCTGTAATATATAATGTCCTCATGCAAGTACATGCCACGCACAGTTGTTCGATCACCGCTGCCGACTCCATGCTGAAGTGTCCCTCAAGGTCCCTTAAGCATGAAATCAGTGATCTTTGTGGGGTTGTATCTCAGAGCTCGTACGAGGTAGCATGGATCCATCAGTTGCTACAGGACCGTGTTGTCAGGGCCTACAAAAGCTTGTCTCAGTTTTTGGAGATTCAAGTTCGTTTAAAATTGACAACACATTCTCGGCCGATGTCAGAACTCACAGTGTTCCTCAGCTCAAACGGCCAACATTGCATATCTTTCTAGCTGTCGATCGTAGTATTCAACTATTTGTTCTAATAGCTCCGAATGGCCGGGTAAATGCTAGTGGCAACTTCATCTGGCACGCACAGTCGTTCGATCCCCGCTGACAACTCCATGCTAAAGTGTCCCTCAAGGTCCCTTAAGCATGAAATCAGCAATCTTTGCGGGGTCATATCTCGGAGCTTGTGCGAGGGAGCATGGATCCATTAGTTGCTATGGGACCATGTTGTCAGGGCCTACAAAATCCGGTCTCAATTTTTGGAGATTCAATTTCGTTTAAAATCGGCAACACATTCTCTGTCGATGTCAGAACTCACAGTGTTCCTCAGCTCAAATGGCCAACATTGTGTATCTTTCCAACCATCGATCGTAGCATCGAACTGTCTGTTCCAATAGCTCGGAATGGCTGGGTAAATGCTAGTGGCAACCTCATTCGACATGCACAGTCGTTCGATCCCCGCCGATGACTCCATGCTGAAGTATCCCTCAAGGTCCCTTAAGCATGAAATCAGTGATCTTTGTGGGGTCATATCTCGGAGCTCGTGCAAGGTAGCATGGATCCCTCAGTTGCTACAAAACTGTGTTGTTGGGGCCTACAAAAGCCTATCTCGGTTTTTGGAAATTCAAGTTCGTTTAAAATCGGCAACACATTCTCGGTCGATGTCAGAACTCATAGTGTTCCTCAGCTCAAACGGTCAATGTTGCGTATCTTTCCAACCATCGATCGTAGCATCAAACCGTCTATTCCAACAACTCTGAATGGCTGGGTAAACACTAGTGGCAACCTTGTTCGGCATGCACTGTCGTTCAATCCCCACCGATGACTTTGTGCTGAAGTGTCCCTCAAGGTCCCTTAAGCATTGAATCAGCGATCTTTGCGGGGTCGTATCTCGGAGCTTGTGCGAGGTAGCATGGATCCGTCAGTTGCTATGGGACCGTGTTGTTGGGGCCTACAAAATTATGTCTCGATTTTCAAAGATTCAACTTCATTTAAAATTGGCAACACTTTCTCAGTCGATATCAGAACTTAAAGTGTTCCTCAGTTCAAATGGCCAACGTTGCATATCTTTCCAACCATCGGTCATAGCATCAATCTGTCTATTCCAACAGCTCCGAATGGCCGGGTAAACGCTAATGGCAACCTCATTTGCCATGCACAGTCGTTCGATCGCCGCCGCCGATGACTCCATGCTGAAGTGTCCCTCAAGGTCCCTTAAGCATGAAATCAGTGATCTTTACGGGGTCGTATCTCGGAGATCGTGTGAGGTAGCATAGATCCATCAGTTGCTATGGGACCATGTTGCCAGGGCCTACAAAAGCCTGTCTCAATTTTTGGAGATTCAAGTTCGTTTAAAATCGGCAACACATTCTTGGTCAATGTCAAAACTCACAGTGTTCCTCAGCTCAAACGGCCAATGTTGCGTATCTTTCCAACCGTCGATCTTAGCATCGAACTGTTTGTTCCAATAGCTCTGAATGGTTGGGTAAATGCTAGTGGCAACCTCATTTGCCATGCACAGTCGTTCGATCACTGCCGACGACTCTGTGCTGAAGTGTCTCTCAAGGTCCATTAAGCATGAAATCAGTGATCTTTGCGGGGTCGTATCTCAGAGCTCGTGTGAGGTAGCATGGATCTGTCAGTTGCTACGGGACCGTGTTGCTAGGGCCTACAAAAGCCTGTCTTGGTTTTTGGAGATTCAACTTTGTTTAAAATCGGCAACACATTCTCGATCGATGTCAGAACTTAAAGTGTTCCTCAATTCAAACGGCCAACATTGTGTATCTTTCCAACCGTCGGTCGTAGCATCGATCTATTTGTTTCAACAGCTCCGAATGGCCGGGTAAATGCTAGTGGCAACCTCGTTTGCCATGCACAGTCGTTCGATCGCCGCCGACAACTCCATGCTAAAGTGTCCCTCAAGGTCCCTTAAGCATGAAATCAGCGATCTTTGCGGAGTCATACCTCGGAGCTCGTGCGAGTTAGTATGGATCCGTCAGTTGCTACGGGACCATGTTATTGGGGCCTACAAAAGCTTGTCTCAATTTTTGGAGATTCAAGTTCGTTTAAAATCGGCAACACATTCTCGGTCGATGTCAGAACTCACAGTGTTCCTCAGCTCAAAAGGCCAACGTTGCGTATCTTTCCAACCATCAATCGTAGCATCAAACTGTCTATTCCAATAGCTCTGAATGGTCGGGTAAATGCTAGTGGCAACCTCGTTCGACACGCACAGTCTTTTGATCGCCGCCGATAACTCCGTGCTGAAGTGTCCCTCAAGGTCCCTTAAGCATGAAATCAGCGATCTTTGTGGGGTCGTATCTCGAAGCTCATGTGAGGTAGCATGGATCCATTAGTTGCTATGGGATCATGTTGCTGGGGCCTACAAAAGCATGTCTCAGTTTTTGGAGATTGAACTTTGTTTAAATTCGGCAAACACATTCTCGGTCAGTGTTAGAACTTAAAGTGTTCCTCAGTTCAAGCGGCCAACATTGCATATCTTTCCAACCGTCGATTGTAGCATCGATCTGTCTATTCCAACAGCTCCGAATGGCCAGGGAAATGCTAGTGGCAACCTCATTCGCGACACACAGTCATTCAATCCCCGCTGAAGTGTCCCTCAAGGTCCCTTAAGCATGAAATCGACGTCTTTGTAGGGTCATATCTCAGAGCTTGTGTGAGATACAATCGATCCATCAGTTGCTACGGGACCATGTTGCCAGGGCCTACAAAAGCCTATCTCGATTTTCAAAGATTCAACTTCATTTAAATTTGGCAACACATTCTCGGTCGATGTCAGAACTCAAAGTGTTCCTCAGTTCAAACGACCAACGTTGTGTATCTTTCCAACCGACCGTCAGTCGTAGCATCAAACCGTCTATTCCAACAACTCTAGATGGCTGGGTAAACCCTAGTGGCAACCTCATTTGCCACGCACAGCCGTTTGATCCTTGCCGACGACTCCGGGCCGAAGTGTCCCTCAAGGTCCCTTAATCATGAAATCAGCGATCTTTGTGGGGTCATATGTTGGAACTCGTGCTAGGTAGAATCGATCTGTCAGGTGTTACGAGACCGTGTTATCGGGGCCTACAAAAGTCTGTCTCGGTTTGCAGAAATTCAACTTCGTTTAAATTTGGCAACACATTCTCGGTCGGTGTCAGAACTCAAAGTGTTCCTCAGTTCAAATGGCCAACGTTGCATATCTTTCAAACCATCGGTCATAGCATTGAACCGTCAATTCCAATAGCTTCGAATGGTCGGTTAAACGCTAGTGGAAACCTCATTCAGCACACAATCATTCGAACCCCGCCGATGACTCCGGGCTGAAGTGTCCCTCAAGGTCTCTTAAGCATGAAATCAGTGATCTTTTTGGGGTCATAACTCAGAGCGCATGCGAGGTAGAATCGATTTGTTAGGTGCTACGGGACCATGTTGCCGGGGCCTACAAAAGCCTGTCTCAGTTTTTAGAGATTCAACTTCATTTAAATTTGGCAACAGATTCTCGGTCGATGTCTGAACTCAAAGTGTTCCTTAGTTCAAATGGCCAATGTTGCGTATCTTTCAAATTGTTGGTCGTAGCATCGAACTGTCAGTTCCAACAGCTCCAAATGGTCGGGTAAATACTAGTGGCAACCTCATTCGGCACACACAGTCGTTCAAACCCCACCAACGACTCCACGCCAAAGTGTCCCTGAAGGTCTCTTAAGCATGAAATCAGCGATCTTTGTGGGGTCATATCTCGGAGCTCATGCGAGGTAGAATCAATCCATTAGATGCTATGGGACTGTGTTGTCGGGGCCTACAAAAGCCTCTCTCAATTTTTAGAGATTTAGGTTCATTTAAATTCGGCAATACATTCTCGGTCGATGTCAGAATCAAAGTGTTCCTTAGTTCAAATGGCCAACGTTGTGTATCTTTCAAACCGTCGGTCGTAGTATCGAACCGTTAGTTCCAACAACTCTGAATGGTCGGGTAAACATTAGGGGCAACCTCGTTCGCAATGCACAGTAGTTCAAACCCCACCAATGACTCCAAGCTGAAGTGTCCCTCAATGTCCCAAATGCATGAAATCAGCAATCTTTTCGGGGTCATTTCTCAAAGCTCGTGTGAGGTAGAATCGATCTGTCAGGTGCTACAGGACTGTGTTGCCGGGGCCTACAAAAGCCTGTCTCGGTTTTCAGAGATTCAAGTTTGTTTATATTTGGAAACACATTCTCGGTTGATGTCAGAACTCAAAGTGTTCCTCAATTCAAACGGCCAACGTTGCGTATCTTTCAAACCGTCGGTCGTAGCATCGAACCGTCAGTTCCAACAGCTCTAAATGGTCAGTTAAACGCTAGTGACAACCTTTTTTGGCACACACAGTCGTTCGAACCCCACCGACGACTCTGGGCCAAAGTGTCCCTCAAGGTCTCTTAAGTATGAAATCAGCGATCTTTGCGGGGTCATATCTCGGAGCTCGTGCGTGGTAGAATCGATTCATCAAGTGCTACGAGACCGTGTTGCTGGAGCCTACAAAAGTCTCTCTCGATTTTCAGCGATTCAAGTTTGTTAATATTTGGAAACACATTCTCGGTCGATGTCAGAACTCATAGTGTTCCTCAGTTCAAACGGCTAACATTGCATATCTTTCCAAGTGTCGGTCGTAGCATCAAACCGTCTGTTCCAACAGCTCCGAATGACCAAGTAAATGCTAGGGGCAACCTCATTCGGCACGCACAGTAGTTCGAACCCCGCCGACGACTTTGGGCCGAAGTGTCCCTCAAGGTCTCTTAAGCATGAAATCAGCGATCTTTGCGGGGTCATATCTCGGAGCTCATGTGAGGTAGCATGGATCCGTCAAGTGCTACAGGACCGTGTTGCCAGGGCCTACAAAAGCCTGTCTCAGTTTTTACAGATTCAAGTTCGTTTATATTTGGAAACACATTCTCAGGTGATGTCAGAACTCACAGTGTTCCTCAGTTCAAATGGCCAACATTGCATATCTTTCCAACTGTCGGTCGTAGCATCGAACCGTTTGTTCCAACAACTTTGAATGGTCAGATAAATGCTAGTGACAACCTTTTTTTGGCACACACAGTCGTTCGAACGACACCAACGACTCCAGGGTGAGCAATAGGATGAGTGCAAATATGTATTCTAGTGTTTGTCATTAACAATTAGTCAGTTAGGGGACAATTAGAAGTTAGTTTGTAAAGCATAAGGTTGCACATCCACATCTGCCATAGTAATCTTATTAATAAAAGAACTCTTGCCAACATTAGGGTACCCCAAGAATCCTTATATTATATTTATACATTTATGCATTCATTTCATTACTTTTGTTATTATTACAATCAAGGAATTGACTATTATTGAGGACAGTGACTGGCATTTGTAGCACAGTCAGAAAGTTAAACATACATCGATAAACATACAAGCATAACTATAAGGCATGGGAAATTTACAAAGCAAAGACATCCACATAAACATAAATTAGTATACATCAATACACCAAACACATGAATTGCATACCTAAAACATAAAAAATATATATTCGTAGGGCATGAAGTCAAATATATGTGTCCAATAATGTCATACATTGAATATATTCAACATAGTAAAACTGGCTTCCTCAAAGCCAAATGGATGTACAACGTATCACTGATACAATATACAAAAAATATGTCCACTAATGCCATATAGGCATGCAATCCATATCCCTAATCTAGTCCTTTCCCGCTAGGGGAAGAAAACAAATCCCGAGCTGTCTTCGATCATCGCATCGATGGAGATGCAGTGGATGCCGTAGTCTTTCGAGTGCGCTCACTCGTCCTCCTGTCTAGACTCTTTTGTAGCTCGACCTGATAAAAAAAAATAGATAGAGATAACTAATATACATCAAAATTAATTTATACAATGACATAAAATTGAATATTGGCTTACCGCTAGCAAATAGTCACTATGTTCATCCACCGAAGGTGCATGCTGGCGATCTAGAGTCATAAGTCCCTACAAAAATGATCAAAATAATAATTAAAATAGACACATGGATATCATTATAAAATTCAATACAAACTATTAAAATAACAATTAAAGTTAAGTGATCTCTTTCATACCTTAGTCAGTGCTTCAAAACTAGCTTCTGCTGTAGCTACTCCATGATCCAAAGTATCACGAACAGAAGGAGGAGTCTCTGATGTCAAAAGCTGAAAATGAAACAAAAAAAGTAAATTATGCAGTTATCAAGATTACATATATTTTTTACAACCCTACTAATGAGTAAATGATACCTCCGTGAAGGTTCCACTGCATCCTCCGGTGTGCGGTGTCGAAGTCGAAGCTCCAACATTCAACTAGTGCACATGTACATGGAAAATTATAAGATAACCATTTATATAAGAATGTACTACTGACATGTTAATTATAATGCATTATTACATGTATACCTGTGGACTCAATGGTGACCTCACAAACCTAGGTGAAAGAATGTAATCATCGTGCCTCTGGATTTTGATCATAATTTGTCTAGTAATTTAGTCATTCATTCATTAATTAAATATGATCAAGTAAATTAAATTAATATGCTATATATATATATATATATATCTTCGCTGTCTGTTTTGAACGTCGATGGTCCACCAGTGCACATCTATTGCACATGCACAATAAGTTAGGATACAATTATTCATATAATTACATAATAATCAAATATGTTAATTAAAATGTTTTATTCGATACATACTCGTGGAATTGACGATGATGTGTAAAATGGGACATTAAGATCATTGCCACTTCCACTGCCACCGCCACCGCCACTGGCACTCTTGCCCTGAATTTTCATCATAAAAAATAGATACTAAATTAAATAGTTATTCTTTTATAAATGAAATATGATCAAAGCAGTTTAATGAACTTGGAAATATTTACCTGTGTGTCAATGCCAAATGTGGTATTTAGAAAGCTATCAGTTATCAATCCAGAATCCTCTTCCTCTCTCTCGCTAGTACCAAATGTGCACAAGCATCCACATGACCGACAAATATGCTCCCTCGAAGATTGACCATAGTCACCCTCAACTAAAGGAGTGGCACACTGAATGAGAGTCTGCGTCAGAGCACTAATCATGCCTAGTGTGTCTACCTCTACATGTTCCTTCACAACAGAAGGAATACTAACATGATCCACCTGTGGCTTGCCAATAGCAGCCCTAGGTGCGTTAGGGTCATGATGTGCCCCTACTCGATCAAATGATGACCCCCCTCCTCTACCCTGAGAATCCAGAATGTCAAAATAATTTGGCACCTCCTTGAGTACAAACTCGCAATAGAGTTTTCTCAAGAAATATATAGGAACCTCATGATTGTTACAAGGAGGTGAATCAAAGACCATCCACCATCTCTCCCAAAATTGTTTTTAATGTCTTCATTTATGCACCAATGAATTGGGAACCTCCTTGTTGTAGTTCTACGAGTATTTGCGTCTCTTGGTTTTTTAAATAGCTGACAAATGTCATCTTTTGTGATTTTTTTCTTTTTTATGTCCGCATAAGATAATTTATTTGCATAATATTGGTTTTGTTCTCTTTTATTCCACCATAAATTAATTTGCCCACTAACTGCGCTTACGTGGGTCAAGATTGCTTCCAATGATTTTACAAGTCTTTCCCTTCCGGGATTTGTACCACTAGAATCTTTTAACCTATTAATTAAAGATTCTAATTCTTTTTGCCCTCTTTCAATTTGATTCATCAAATTTTGTTGTGTTCCAGGAGGAGGTTTCTCGATTGGTGGAGGCAATTGAGGTTCATTTTCTTCATTTGTTTCTTCATTCGGTTCTTCATTTGGTTCTTCATGAGGAGACGGAGGGTTTGGTGGAGAGTTTGGTTGAGGGAGATTATTTCTTCTTGGCAATTAAAAAAACTATATTTTAAAATCTTCATTACACAACAAATTTTAACAAAAAAATTTTTTAACAAAACAAATTGAAACAAAACTAAAATTTTAAAACAAATTACATGGGCTACAAAAACACTTACCTCTTCTTCCGGATCGAACTTGACGACGCCGTGGAGCCATTTGATGGATGGATGAACAAAAACAATCAATTCACAAGCAAATATAACAGGGCGTGCGTGCTTTAGAATCCCTTAGCTGAAAATGTGGATTTGAGAAAGCAAAATGAGCTTTCAAACCCGCATAGCAAGCTTTATAAGGGTTTTTTAAAAGGGTGTGCACCCTATAGGGTGTACGCCCTTTGAAAAACACTAAGTGTTCCAAAGCACGTGTGCCCTATAGGGTGCGTGTGCTTTGGTTTGGATTACCCAAGCCATAAGGCATCCGCCCCATAGGACGCACGGGCGCACGCCCTTTAGTGTGTGCGCACTATGCGCAATGGGGGGCCAAAAAGAAAAGTGGTATCTTTTTGGTCCCCCATTTTTGTGCACTTACCAATGTATAGGAAGAGAAGAAATTATGGTATACTTATCTCAAAGTTTAAAATTTTATTGTCATTCACGAGCTCGAGTTGAGTTCCGAGTTCTTCAATTGATAGGCCAAGTTAACATGCAAAGGAAAATGCCATATATCAACTCAGAAAAGCCCGCATATCATAGAAGGAAGCTCATGGTGTAGAGGGAGCCCGAGCTCTTTGTTTTCAAATAGTGGAGCTCCAGTTCGAACGTGCACTCAAAAGCGCAGTGGAGCCTGAGTTCCATTCAAACATGCAATGATTCAATAGAAAAAGAAGACTCTAGATACATTCCAGCTCACAACAAGAAGCCTGAGCTTCTTAACAAATGCAGATAGAGCGCCATACATCATGGCTTCAAACACCAGATTCAACCACAAGCATGGCGGCATAATGAAAACCCTAGCTTCTTTCTTCCCCAAAGCTACGGAATACAAATGAGATAGATGAAAGAAAAACCTTTCTTCACATTGATAAAATTTGGAATCCATGAAGGTAACTGCAGTACACGATATCACCTCATGCCTTGTAATAAACATAAATATTTTGAAAGGTCATGCTGACCATATAGTTAGACTTTCAATTTAGGTTGCATGTTAGGCATGTAATTTAAGTTTGGATTGTAGGTTGGGTTTTGCATCTTAGGTTATTTTAGAATATAGTTTAGATTTTTTAAATATATTCTTTAATATATTTTAAATATTTTAATATATTCTTTGATATATGTTGATATATAGTATATAAAAAATGTAAAAAATCTAAAAGATATCAACATTAAGGACTTAAAGTTAAGGGTTAGTTTCATTTTCGAAATTAACCTTTAGGGCTTAATTTTTGGCATCAATTATGCCTTAAATTTAGGGATGCCTTAAATTTAGGGATTGAGTCAAAATTTTGGAGGTCTTGTTAGAAGCCACATGTAAGCATCAGTTGGGTTTGATTTTGGGGAGATCTCTCTGTTTTAGAGGCACTTTTTAGGGGGAACTCTCATTTTTGGAATAAGCCTTGGAGGCTATTTATTCGAGCTCAATATTCATTGTTAGGGGTTCAGAGTTTTGGGAAAAAGAGGTGTTAAGTGAGCACCTTGTTACTTCACCCTTTTTCTGATATTTTGTAGCCATTATTGCAGAGTTTGAAGATAATAAAGCTGGCCTTATTATTCGCATATCATTCTGAGTTTTGTCATTGAGCCTTACAACTTTTCTGCATTTAAGTGTTTGTATCTTTCAAGTATAGATTAGTGAATTGTTCAAATTCCTATTCTTAAATTGTAACGAATTAACCTTTCGCAGAAGTTATCTGTTTGCTGGTTGAAATCTTATTATTAGTGGTCAAACTCTAATTCTGAGTTTTGAATTAGCCTAGGTGTTGAAAGTGATTTCAATCATAGAATTTAGTAGTATGTGTTTGAGAGGTACAGATTTGTGGTTCTGAGAAATATGCATTCCTTTTGGTGTATCACCCGTTAGGTTTTATTTCAATTATCTTTCTATCTTTTTCTCCTAGTTTGAATTTTCAAAGTCAGGTGATATCTTGAATCTACAAGAACTGGCCTAGAATCCGAAGGTTCAATCACCTACATAGTTTACCCACAAACTTGTGATTGTTCCCATGTTCTCTAGAATTTCTAAGTGTTTAGGTGCTTGGATTTCGGATGCAAATTCTGGAGTTAACAATTATAAGCCAAAATTTAAGGCATTTAGTGGGTAGTTGACATAGGCTAATTTTTGGCATGATTTTTGGGCCAAAATTGGGCATTTTTGAATGGCTTGTATTTTCGGATTTGAGGCTAGGGCATGCTATAAGGATGATTTTTAGAATCATTTTGAGGGGTTGCGAGTTTTGGAGAGAGGCTAATAGTGAACATATTGTTCCTATTCTATTTTGATGCCATTTTTGTAACCAGTTTATCAATTTTTTGTGAGAAATAAAGCAGATGCTTTTTGGTTCATATGATTTGTGGTGAGATTCAAAGATCCTGATTTCATCTTTCCATATAAGTGTTACTTTTCAATTGTAATCCATAAGAAGTGAATGCTTGTTTATTCCTCCTTAAGGTGATTAGTTTTTGCTTAAACCTTCTATGGGAAAAGTATGTTGTTAACTATTTAGCTATTTGTGGTGTAACCCTAATAGTAAAGTCTGTTAGCCTCTATGTTGGACAGAGATCTAAAGAGTCAAACTTTTGGTCTATGGTTTTGAGTTGTTGTTTTACTATTCCAGTAAAGTCTGAACTTATTTTGGTGTATCACCCCACATACATTTCAGTTTTTAGAAGTTATTTCTATCCCTTTCCTTATCAAAATTTCAATCAGGTGGTGATATTTCATACTTACTAGGAACCGGCCTAGAATCCGGAGATTCCTCCTCTTTCATAGTCTACCCATAGCTAGAGGAGGTTTCCATTGTCAGGATAGAATTGTTGTGTAGCCTTAATACCCAAGTTAGGGTAACAATTCTAAACATGAATATAACTGTAAGAATAAAATAATATAATAGAAAGACTTTCTTTACTTACAATCTTCCCAATACAATGCCTGCACTTCAAAATATTGTTGCTTAACAATACATGATTTTTACATTTAAATGCAAGTGGCGATATCTTTTTTACACTCTTGCCATCTCAATCATGATTATATGCTATATTATAAAATGCTCATATAAAATGCTCATAGTAATGTATATTTTGGCATACAAGCATTGAAATATAAAATCTAAAAAATCAATGTATGAAAACTTTCCTCGGACAATTGCACAGATTTTTTTTTCTTCTTTTGGGTTTATATGTAAGCTTAACATCTAACTTCAACAGCTAAAACTAAATGATAGTAAAAATATATGTGCATAAAACTTTATCCTATAGCAATACATGAAAAATAATATATTTGTATACCTCGTAAAATGTGCTTCAAGGAAACATATTAATAGATAAAATTGCTATATCTGATGTAAGCTTACCATCCATCTGCATAAAAATGATACATACAAAACTATGCTTATAACTAATCTCCCTCCTAACAACTGTGTCAATAGAGGACAGTAAAATGACATGTAGATAACATGCATAAGTATGATTAGCTGGAAAATCTAGTCTTTTGTTTTAAAGAAAAATATATCTAATAAGAATGACAGTGGAGAAGTCCAAGTATAAGTGAGTTTTATAGAGTGCATACTCATCATTCATAGATGGAAGGTGTGTATTTATTATATAGGAGAAGTTGTAAATTTGGTAGAAGTTGTAAAATTGATATAATAGATATTTCTCATCATTGACCCACCTTTCAGTCATGAATGAGAGATATCAATTTTATAAAATTCATCTGCAGTGAGATGAATGGAAAGAAGGTGTGTGTTTATATATAAGAGAAGATCAAACGTAGGTGAATTTTATACAGATATCCTCACTCACGAACATACCTGCTAATCATAAATGAGATAAATCTGTTCCATAAAACTCGTCTGCACTTGGTTTTTTTCTTATATAAATGTATAACTTGATGATAATATATAAGAACTTGCCCAAGTATTAGTCGGTTGTGAGATTTCTACTGTCAGCTTAGTATTATTAAGATTTCTACTGTCACCAATCATCAAATCTCATTTCAAAACCTCCAGAATAAGGTAGAGGACACTCAGACCTTCCAATTCTTCCATTTTGGCAATTTTCCAATGGCGAATTTAGGAAATATGAAACATTTTCTTTCAGAAACCTTGTTGAAGAGGGTTTTCAGACTGTTTTCACTAAAATTATTCTAAATTTCTACTCCACCAATTCGCCTCAAACCACCTGCAAACGAAAGTTAACTCATCCCTATTTCAATATGTGTAGGGCTTGAGGCGAGATAATGTATGGCCAATGAACAGAAATTGAATGAACAATGAGTTTTTAGTTTGAAAATCAGAAAATCAGCATTTTTTATATATTGAAAATCAGCATAATTCCCTATTAACATTTGATTGACATTCTTATTCTATTATAGATACCAGAGATTGAGAAATGAGGTTCCTTAATTTATAACAGGTTCAACAGACAAGCAAACTCTTTTAGAAACTCCAGGGGAGGTAAAGCACCAATATTTTCTATAAATCATGTTTTACTTAAATTTTATTTAAAAGCTAAAGCATTTTAGGCCCTAAAGCTTCTCTAGTCTATCGGGAAAGAGTATTGAACATTGTACCAAATACACATTTCCATTAAAATAATTAAAACGTAAAGAAATACTGATGTTGCTAAAATGTATTATGTTTTCATGCTTCCAGGTGTTTGCGTTGAGGAAACTGCTTCCTACATCTACTTATGATTTTAATATACATGTAAGTCCCACTATAACTGGCTCCTTGATAAATCTCTAGCTTCTTTGATAAGTTTTATCTTTTGTATTATTTTCTTTCACATTATGTTTTACAATGCAAAGTAAGAGAAACCCAAATTATACACTTTGAAAGAGTTTGAGTGTTTTTTTTTTGCAAACTTTCTATCCATCTATTTGTTAAGGGTAGTTGAGAACACCGTCGAGCCCAAACTAGTTTTTGGAGAAACAAGCCCCAACATTGGATGTGTTATTTCCAGAGCAGCATGTTCTCAAAGTTATGGGCCAATTTATGGTAGTGTGATGATTTGAACTTAGGTTATTGTTATTACAAATGCACTCTTTTATCGTTGCACCTCAATTATTTGGACCATTGAAGTGTTAAATGAGAATAAAATATGATTAGCTACATTTATTCGATGCCTGATACCTGGGCAATGCTGAGTTAAATTGGATTTTTTAGAAAAAATGTGGGTTAACCAAGCTTGTTGAATAACCAAGCTTTTTCTTGATTTTGTAATGTTTATAAAAAAAAACTGCATATTTATAGGGTTTACGGTTCAATTTGGCATTTTTTCTCATTTCAAACCTTTGTAATTGAATTTCATTTACACTTTCAGTTGCCTTGTGAGAAATGCTACTATGAGTTGGACACAAACTTCAATTTTGTTTCTATGGATTTTCATATTTAGTTGAGTCCAGACCAGCTATCTCCTATCACTTTTATATTTATATTAAATCAAAAGCAGCTGAAATGTTGACAGAGTTCATCACACTGCTACAAGCAATGAAAATTACATTGTAACCAACCAAGATTATGTATGTTCTAGATACACTATCAAGACTAGAAGAGATTCTCTAATGGCAGTGATATACACTGGTCTGATTTTATATTATAGCAAGCTACCCATATACCTTGGAGCTCAGTCCTGGCAGTGATGTCCAATCATCTTATTGGACACTATACCAAACTACACATACCTTTAGAAAGACGATCAAGTGTCAGTGTAAACACTGACACAATAACAAACTTCTCATAGACCTTTAGACAGATGAATTATACTAAAATTTGAATTTTTCCAGCATTCTTAACACCAGTGATGGCACAGATTTTCAATGCTGCTACCTATTTTGTACAATGCCAATAAGGTCAGTTAGTAAACCAGTTTATATAAGTGTTTTAAACTACCAGTACCATTGCAGATTTTATGGGCTAAAGTTGCAGTAACTCTGCTCTGATGATGGTGAGTAGTCTTAGGGAGATGTCATTGCTGATGAGGATCAAGAGCAAGAGGGTGATGTATGAGAACAAGCACCATCCAATACACAATCTAAAATGTACCGTATTTTAAATTTCTATAGATAAATAAATGGTTGATTTCTTTGCCTTAATTAAAAGAAATCCAAGGCCAAAGTTTATAAAATAAGAGAATATCTGCATTTGACTATAATTAACATGTTTCCTTTTTGTTATCATAATAATATGATTAACTTTTCAGATTAGCATCTGGCTCTTAGACTTGAGAAGGATGGAACTACTATTGAAAGAAAAGGATAATGAGCAATAGTGTAAAACAAGTAAGATTGAGCATGAATATTGTTTATATGAAAGTATTATTGTACATCTCAGGCTGACCTTCACCTTTCTCGCAATCAACAACCAAGGAGAGAACTAAGTTAACTTTTTATGGATTCCTAGAACTTTTTATTTTTCTTGTTTTTTTCCTCCTTTTTCCACCAAAGAATTTCACTGCTGACAAAATTATTTTGACTAGTGTTACTGGTAGCAAGGAAATGTGTTACTGGCACTCATTCGGTACAGTCTGGAAGGATTTTGGCAAATTTTGTGAAGTTTGGCTTTACACTTTCCAATTGGAGAGAACTAAGTTAACTTTTTATGGATTCCTAGAACTTTTTATTGTTCTTGTTTTTTGCCTCCTTTTTCCACCAAAGAATTTCACTGCTGACAAAATTATTTTGACTAGTGTTACTGGTAGCAAGGAAATGTGTTACTGGCACTCATTCGGTACAGTCTGGAAGGATTTTGGCAAATTTTGTGAAGTTTGGCTTTACACTTTCCAATTGTTTTTTCTTTAATGTTTCCAAGGTTTTTTTTAGATAAATCTATTTTGTGCATATCTTGAAACCATTGCATTCCATGAGATGATATTTTCTTTACATTTCTTCAAAAATCCTTAAAGCTTCATGGAGAACATCGTTATGTGCATATCCTATAATCATTCAGTCTGTGAAACTATATTTTTGCGAAGTATTTTTATCAAACAATTTGTGACCTTGTGTATGCTTCCACAATTTTTATAAATAATTAGTTGGGCATTTGTAACAACAGCATCTGAAAAGGACCTTTTTGAATTACAATTTCACAGATGTTCATGTTCTGCTCTAAAGATCCCATTTTGGCACAGGCTAAGAGAATGTTGAGAAAAGATTGCGTGGACTAGCTTTACACTTCCCAATTTCATTTGCTTTGACATTTCCAAATCCTTACCAGTAAAACAATTCATGAATATCCTGAAATCATGGCGTTCAATGAGATCACATTTCATTGACGAATTCCACTAGAACAAACCTCCAACTTGAAATCATGGCATTCAAATAGCTTTACATTCATTAATTATCATTTTCCTCTAAAAAAATCTCAATCTTGTCACTTAGCAACGAAACTATATGAGATGTTGCTCGAGTTGTTATCCCTTCATTGTCCATCAGTAGTTGAAAATATTGCACTCATTTCTTTGGGAAATTTCCCAATTAATGTATAAAAAGAATGATTTAAAATCCATGGGAACACTGAAGCTTCTAAATTTGAATGTAAACTCCTCTATTGCACAATTTTCTAATGCAGTTTTTGATAAAAAAAAAAACAATCTTCAAGAAAATAATCCGAAGTAGAAATAATTAAAGTTGACTTTATACTTAACAAGTACAGTTTGAAGTGGGGCTTTAAAATTCGATTCTCCTTACCCCAGGAAAGATCATATGCTATGCCTTATTTTAGGCTAAATTTTTATCTTTTATATAAATAACAAAGTACATCGTTTACATTATAGAAAGTTCAGCTAGCAAGAAAATGTCAAATCTAATAAAGGAATCAAGTTTCACGCTAAAGGCTATGTTCTTTAAATATTAAGGTACAAGTTCATTTTGTTAACAACCTCATGTGAAAATGGAAGATGCATTTTATTTGAAAATCCTTCTTATAAGTTGAAGTATCACATATGCAAAATATCTTATAGTTCTGGATCAGTTTTCAACATGATGAAAATAAAAATTCTTTGAAGTCTAGATCACAAAAGTTGAAGGGATTAAACTGTTTGGTGGGTCATGTAAGGTTTTTTCCTATAGTAAAGAACAATTATAAACTCTATATTGAGAGCACTAATGTTTTCTTTATTTTCATTTCAGGAAATTGCAGAGGAAGGCAAAGTAAGATACAATGACAAAGTGGTTTTCGAGGCGGTTAATCCGGTAAGCATGTTGCTTTCCAAAACTTGTTTATGAAACATTTTTCCCTTGATGTAGTAAACCAATATTGGCATACTGGATGTACTAGTGACTAATCATAGAACTTTTCTACTACTTTTTATGCATGTTACTGTGAGATTTTATCTGACTCACATTCTTATATGCTGCAAGAAAATTATGGAAAGTATGAAGAAAAATTAAGAAAAGAAAAAACAACCATTTTTAATCTTGCAACGTAAGAATTAAGGGCACGATCATGTTTCATTTGATTATTTAGCTGCCAATCATTAAACTATAATGGATTCACTCCAATTCAACTGTCAACAAAAAGAGTTCACCCTTGTCATATGATTTCTTTTTTTAAATAAGCACTTGAAATAAAATATATTTTTTGAAGCCTCTCCTTTCTTAAGAGAAAATAAGTTGGCCTCTTTGAGTTCATAGGATAGGGAGGGAAGGCCTTTGGAGCCATTTTCCACACTTTGAAGATTAGCGACAATTGGAGTCAAGAAAAATTCTTCAATTTCATGAAGTCTGTCAATCTTAGCACATGCATAGATAAGGTCACTGTCAAATTTTAGTTCTTTAATTTTTGCCTTACCATTAGAAAATACTTAACTAGGTCATTATACACACTAGATAGCTCTGCTGCCCTTATCACATCAAGAAACTCTGTAGCATCATCAACATGAATAAATGATTCAATAGCATCACTAACCATTCCCTCCCTTATTTGTGCCTTTTCCACTTGACTCCAGATTGCATCCTCCTCAACACGTGACACAAACTCCACATCTCGCTCAATGCTTTGAATGTTGTCTAAGAGAAAATTGACGACTTGTACATTTAGATTAAACTCCTTAAAAATAGCAAAGGCCTCCTCATACAACTCTGTTCCAACAACAATTTTACCCAGCTGCAGGACCGTCAAAGTTGTCCAACCTATTAATGTAATCCATTACACGAGACTTATCAGCCTTAATGGAAACCTTCCACAACTGTAACACTTGGACTTTCAAGGGCATGATGGCTTAAATGCCTTTCTTAGTACCATTGGCAACCTGTAACAGCTACACCACTTGGACTTGGAAGAGCATGATGGCTTAAATACCCTGTGTGGTACCATTGGCAACCTGTCACAACTGTGAGCACTTGGAACTAGAATGGTGTGACAACTTAAAATAACTTGGTTGGTACCACTGGAAATTTGTCACAGCTACAACACTTAACTTTAGATGGTTTAGAACTTAGATAACCATCCTGAAAAAATTGGCGATTGTCACAGGGGAAACATATGAAGTTATAAAATAGGCTTACTGTAGGGCATATTGTTTTAAATCTAGTTACTACGGATTTTATGACATTTCTAGATTTCCTGAGAAGAAGTGCAATGGAAAAAAGCAAAGCAAAAACATTGGGCTCTTTCTTTTGCATGTATAGTAGCTCCAAAATGGTACCAAGTTACAGAACAGGGTTACTGTAGAACATATTGTTTTAAATCTAGTGACTCTTTAT
Organism: Chamaecyparis obtusa; assembly: GCA_027943335.1. Classification (NCBI taxonomy): domain Eukaryota; kingdom Viridiplantae; phylum Streptophyta; class Pinopsida; order Cupressales; family Cupressaceae; genus Chamaecyparis; species Chamaecyparis obtusa. The sequence continues at coordinate 106,805 of BSBK01004531.1, forward strand.
ATTAATTTATTTTGTATAGTTGTAATTATTGAATTGTGTAGGGATATTGGAGAGAAACCCTAAAAAGAGAGAATAGAATGTCAATGTATGCCATTTTTTAAAACAAAACTAACATAGTTTAAATGCAATGATTAAAGTAAAACAATTATGAAGTCCTAGGAAAAGCCTGGTATGCATCGCACACTGTCAATTTTCAGCAAGTTTTTGTTAGTAATTATGTGTCACCGAACATATATGTAGAGTAGACCCTTCATTGCACACCTTCGAAAGGAAAACATTAAATATGGTTCTTATCATTTACAGGCAGGGATTTAGTGCAATGGATTGTTGTAATAACACACACTACTTTAACATATCTTGAGAGCTCAAAGAGCTTCCCTAGGACAAGAAAATCTAACAGATTGAAGCCTCTTATGATCATGCCCACAATTCAACAGATTACTCTGGCCACTGAAGTGAACTAGCAGGGATCAAATTTAGTATTAGGCACTTCACTTGAAAAGAGAGAGTTTCTTAACCCTCACAAAAATTTCAATATTTTCTTTTTGTCTGTAAAGTAAGAAAAGGTATTGATAAAATCAACTGTAACAAAATTTGTAATATCAAGTTAGGCATTCATTCCACTATTAAGGATATATATGAGAACATTACCAGCTATATAACAATAATTCTTTGAGGCTTGTGGTGTACAAATAGAGCACTGAAAGTTGTGGTGTAATGTTTAAGGAATTCAGAATCCCTGAAATGTAGAAACCTCCCATAACCTGGTACATCCAGCCTTGTGGATGCATCTAACTGAGTTCCGTGCTTCCATTAATGAATGAAATATAGATAGATCTAAATGGATAAGATGGGTTCCAGCCTTGTGGATGCATCTAACAGTGGCATAAATTATCCTATAATTGTAAAGCCTTCACATTGACCATCATGAGAAACTTGAGAGTTCCAAGGACAAAGAGCCTTAATTATCATTGATACCTTAAGTAATTTTTTTTTAAAAATAAGATCATAAAATTTGTACCCAAGTATCCCTTTTTCATGCGGGTCTTTATTGTTGAGTATGTATACATTTTCCAACAAAATATAAGAGAATGAAATTGTATGCATTTGGTCTTTGTTTATCCTTTTTGTGGATTAATCGATTTGTATATTAGTGATGCCTAGAATCTACAAGGAGCTCTCACTATCAAGAATTGGAGACAATCACCTTAAGTTACTTAAACATGCACGCCTGAGGATTTGTCCATTTTGGTTCTTTCCATATGACAATGTTTGTCTGTCCTATTTTCTTGAGTTTCTTCTGTGTTAAAAATATTTTAATGTATCTTCCTTTAATAGTCATGCTATGTACTAGTCATGAGTTAAGAAATCATGATTTCTAATTGTATGAAATATAATCCAAGACTTAGTAATAGTTTAAAGTATCACTAGTCATCCTCTCCTTAGGCTTTTCTACCCTTGAACTATAGATGGAAAAACTTGAAATCGTGTTCAATGGAAAGGACTAGTACACATGGTATGATTATTCTTTAAAGGGTACTAGCTCAATGGAAGAGCACCTACTTTACAAGTAGGAGGATGGTGGTTCGATTCCATTGCATCCTAATATGATTAAATATATGACTAAATTAAGGACTAAATCAATGACTAAATCAATGACTAAATAAATGACTAAATAAACGATTAAATCAATGACCAAATCAATGATCAAATAAATGACCAAATCAATGACCAAATAAATGACCAAATAAATGACTAAATAAATGACTAAACCAATAACTAAAATAGTTTAGTCATAAATTTGGTCGCGAGATAAATGACCGGCAATAAATTACTAATGGTCACGTGATCAAAATGAGTCATTTATCTACAATTTTTAGTAGTTTATTTAGTCATATATTGTTGTTTTTGTACTAGTGAAGTGCGCAACATCGCAAAGCTCCCAGAGGGTAAGGAAGGAAACTGTATTGTGCGAACACGACCAGACTCCTCAATATATAATTTCCATCAAAAGATAAACCCGACTACGAACTTTCGGACGACGGTAGTGTGGCACTGTATTGTGCGAACCCTAAACCACAAAATACCACTTTTGATCGGCTCAATCCACATAAATGCTTGCGTGAAACCCAAAACCCAATGCAAGAAGATGGATGGATCCGACAAGGCAATTAAATCGGGTTCACAAAACCCCAAAACAAGAATATCATTTCAAATTCAACCTATTCGGTGGGAAGATAATGCTGCCCATTTTGGTGCCTAAATTGGATTTTGATCTCCAAAACCTGGATTGCGGTTTAGCGTACCAAATGATAGATTTGGCAGAAAAGGAGAAGTTGTGCACCCAATTCTGCCCCAATTCCACTAACCAAATGGGCACTATGGGTCTACCTCTCCTTGGGTTTCCAAGAATGTTATTAGTTTTTCCCTTTGGCATAAAATTTCCTTTTGAGGAAGTTTGTCTTTGTTGATTAGATCTACCAATTTCACTTGAAGAATTTTCTTTGCATCCTCTATAGTTTTATTATTATTAGAGGATGAGTTGATAATGTCTATAAATTTTTCTTCTAATATCTCATCATACTCCTTCATATTTGCATTGTCAACATCTTTTTATTTCTCCTTTTCTCTAATATTCTTCATTGTATCTATCATTCCCTCCTCCAAAACTTGATTTGCTATTTCCACAATAATTTTGGTATGGATCTCTTCCAATCATTATAGTATGAATCTTGTCATTTCTTGATTACTTGTGTTTGATATTTCATTCTACATCCGATATCTATCGATTTTCTCTATTGGGAACCATCCTTCTCCCCTTGAAACATCTAAGTTCATGCAAACATCCTTTTTTCCTATATTCTTTAAGTATCTGTAGTCTTGGGATTCCATTCTTTAAAAATTGTGTTTCTTTTTAATCATGGTGATTTGATCCAATCTCAAGCTCTCAGATATGCCCACGTACCCAGGCCCCTCAATGTATTTCGTATTCTTAATCCAACGTTCCTTTGAAATTTGATATTTATTTTCTTCATACCCTTGATGTCTAGTAGCACAAAGAGTTTTCTTACCTGTAACCTAGAGTGCAATAGTGAGTCTATCTCTAAAATAGGGCCCAGAGAAACAACATGATTTTATCATATAAGTATTTGTCTTCCCCTTCAGGTTTACTTTAATGATATTCTGAGAATAAAGTGGCGGGGTTTCTTTTAAATCATCTCTAGTATTCCTCAAACTTAGAGTTCTTAATTATTTTATGAGTCTCTATACTGCATGGGCCTTCTTCCCTTTCGGTTTCCCCAAAGAATTCCATTGTTGAGATTGCAGGACCCTCAACCCTATCAATATAATCATAAGCGATCCTATGAATTCAGATACCATATTTTGAGAGTTTTGGGGAATTCATTCATAATGCCCATTATAACACAGATCCCAGGGCTTCAAGTGTCCTCACATAGGGCTGATTTAAGAAATATTCCTAATTTGTTTCCAAAGACCTCCTAGATATATGTGCATTTGTATCCTAATGAGAGATAGTCTAATTGGATCTAGACAAGAATGAATTTATTGCAATGATATTTTCTATTGAAGTTTGGGATCTAGCTTTGTATATCTAACCCAGATGTTTTGAAATCCAAACATTTAAAAAAAAATCTTGTCTCTACTATCTTTAGATTTGAATATCGCTATGAAAAACCCACTTTCAAAATCTTGAATATCAACTTCTACTAAATTATTCCAATTTTCATTCATCCATTTTTCTAAATATTTTAATGAAATGGAGATATTCAAAACTTACCAATTATGTCTTTTTGTTGAAGCTTCCTTGTCTGAACTTCTAGAAACTCCTGGACACAAATTTGATGGATGCTTTTCCAACTGCATGGTTTGTTGGCATTGCTTCCTTCTTCTTACTTTCTTCTTCCTTCTCTTTTGTGCCATCCCTGACCTTGCTAACCTCTTTGTCTTTTATCCCCTTATGTTTCCATATTTGTCTTGTTTTGACTTTTAGGGTTTTCAAACCTAATCTCTCATTTGCTCCAACTTGTTTAGTCCTCTAAAAAACTCTCACATTTTTAGATAATTTTATCCTGCATTGGCTTCCAAAGATGCAAATTCTTGTCTTACCTTACTGCTTTCATTACCCCTTAGTGAAATCCATCTCTTTCTCTATGACGCCATATCATTTTGCCTCCTCTTAGTTTTGAATAACATCCCTCTTTTCCTAAAGATGTCCCAATGGTGATTCAACCAAGCTTTCTTTGGGAGAGGAGGATTGAAGGGCCTACCATTTATGAATGTTGGAAAGATTGGAATGATGTTTGGGTTTATTTAAAGTCTCCTTTCAAACCTATTCTCCCCTCAATTTTTCTTTCTATGTTGATCTTTCACTAGGGTTAGAGTTCTAAGATTTCTCCTAGCATTTCTATAGCTAATCCCCTATTTTTTGTCGAATACATCTCCAACTCCCTTATGATCCCCTCCCATAGATCCTCTTGACAAATATAAAACTCCTAAGACCTATATTTCCTATGATTTTCTTCTGTAATGCTCCATGATCATTTCCTACCACTCGAATGTTCCATTTACTTAGAAACCCACAAGATGAAACTTTAATTCTTATCATAATTACAAGTTAACTTGCAATCTCTTGTATATTTATCATTTTGATTCACTTGTCAAAGAGGCTTGTACATGTATTCTATTATTTGATTTCAATATTCAATCAATCAATTCATGAATATAAATAACATTATTATGTATTTCTAATTTTGTACCCACTTCATAGGAATTAGGTTCATAGTTTATTTTGTTTATCACATAATCTAAATTTAAATGAATGTTGAAATTAGAGTAATTTTTTTATGAACATGGTCATAATATAGGATATGTTTTTAAAATAATGATTCATTGGGAATATAGCATTGAGAATTCTTCAAATAATTTTGTGGATTCATGTGCACCTTAGACTAACACTACATCATCCTAGACAACATATTTCTACCACAATATCAAAATCTTCTTAGTAATTTTATCTATATTCCAATGTTTGAAGGTTAAATAAAGATTAAGACCCTAAAGTATGGGTGAGTGATCATGTTTTTCCTTTTTTTAAATAAGGACAATCTCTATTGTGACGACCATCTATAACATCTAACAACATTAGGCCCCGTTTGTTTGCACAATTGGAATTTGATTCAAAACTTGATTATCTCAAAGTAAGGTTTTGAAATTCTGGTTTTGTGTATCCGAAAGATAGTTTGGAGTGTTTGATTGACGCAGAAGATGACACTGCATATTCAAGCAAGTTCACTGACAGTGATACAGCCTTGTATTTTTTTCAAGGATATTTATATAAATAGCGAAACATCTCTTGGAAGAAATCATCAATAGAGCTGTCAACAAGGATATAAAATAGCGGTCCATTCAGAGCACTTGGACTTCACTGATCCAAAATTTATTCGAGTTGCTCAGATTGGGAATATTCAATAATCAGGCACATGTGGCAAGCAAACCAAGCCGTTACAAGTTTTAAGAAACATGCTACAGGCGTCCAATAAGCCGCTGCAAGTGTTATGCTTGCACTTTGCATAGGACCGGAGTTGTTCATGATTATGTGCGGGTCATTATAGCAAAAAGAAAACCAGACCCGACTGCACAATTAAACGGGGTTCATAAAAACCCAAAATCGGATTATCATTTTGAATTCCACCTATTGGGTGGGAAGATGGATATGCCCATTTTGGTGGTATATTCGGGTTTTGATGGTATAACCCAATTTTTAAAAATGAGCATTCCAAACAGTGGATTCAGGTCAAAACCTGATTATCCACTTCCAATTCTAGTCATCTTCCTGCAAACAAACGGGGTCTTAGATATTAAAATATCCTAAAAGAATAAAACTTACTATAATATTGACATGCACACTCATTCATAATTCCTAGAAGAATATTAAAATAAGAGAATAAACAATGTATAAAGAATTTCCCTATTTATAATTGAGAGGTGGGTAATATTGTTGTTTCTTTTTCTTCAATTAAATTCAATTTTTTGCAAGAAAAAATAGCAAAGGAAGGTCATGCCATCAAAATATCTTTGATATCGTTTCATCCACTATTCTCAAAATTATTTCATTATATGAACAACAACAATAAAGATAATAAAAAAAAATAAAATGGAAAAAAATTATAGAATTATAAGAAACAAAGTAGAAAAAAATATAAAATTTAAATTAAACAAAGTAGAAAAAACAAAAAAATAAAGTAGAAAAAACATAGAATTTTAAAAAATTAAGTAGAAAAAAAACAGAGAATTAAAAAAAAACAAAGTTAAAAAACAGAGAATTAAAAAAAAAAAAAAGTTGAATAAAGCATAGCCGTTACCCCGCATTCAAATTAAGACTTTAAATTTGATTCTTCATTGGCAAAACTTTATATTATACTTTGTCCTGAGCTGAAATGTCTAACTGATTAGAGATTGTCTCGAGCTGGATCATGTGGAAGTGAAATCTCGAAATCTCTACCAAAAGCAATTAGGCAACTAAGTAATCTTCAGCGGCTGAGGATATCCTTATCATTGAAAGATTTTTTGCTCACACACCCATTCGATTTCTTACTACTAGTTTGTCATGGATTCAATCAATTTCGTTCCATCAATTTATTCTGTAGCTGCAGGAATTCTCCTGCTGGTACTTATCAGTTTCTTGAAGAAGAAGAAGAGTAAGGGAAATTTTTCATTAGCATTACCATAGGTCCTCCTGGATGGCCCATTATTGGAAACCTACTTCAGCTTGGGGACAAACCCCACCAATCTCTTTCCCTGCTTGCAAAGAAATATGTGCCAATGATGACTGTCAAATTGGGCAGACAGACAACTCTGGTTGTGTCATCTTCATCCATGGCAAGAGAAGTACTAAAGAACAATGACCAGAGCTTCTCAAGCAGGACAATCAATACAGCTGTAAGGGCGTTTGCTTAGAAAGATCTGCACCACAGAGATTTTTAGCCCCCAAAGGCTGGATGCTCTGCAGCATTTGAGAAGAGAGGAGGTATTTACAGCTATTGATTACATATTGAAGGATTCTAAACAGGGGAATGTTGTAAATATTAGTGAGAGGGCTTTTATGATTTCTTTAGGCCTTGTAGGTATGATGGTTTACAGCAAAAAAGTGTTTGAAACAGGCTCTGCCAATCAGCGGCTCATCATTATCTTACCTTGGAGAGACTTGATGTCCTGAGCTGAAATGTCTACCAGATTAGAGAAGATTGAAGCACTGCCAATAACAGAATTGAGAAAATCGAAGGTATATAAAATTGCACAGGAGGGAGCTGAAACTCAGTGCAAACTCAGAGGATGCAGGTAATAATGGTGTTTGTAGGAGTAAAAATTTATAGTTATTTTCATGCATTTACTGAATGTTGGGAATTCACAGGAATGGCCATCTGAAAGAACAATAATATGTGCAGCTTATAATAACTTCAAGCAGCTTATCCCCACACACATTGACTTATAACTGTCTTACAATAACTGTCTTATACAATAATTATTTTGTGGCATTTTTCTACAATTCATTTCTTCTATTCCTGGTGACTTTAGATAGTACCATTTTGGTCTCTTGCACCTCATATCATTTTTCATGGGTTTAGGTCTGCGGAGTTGCTGAGGTTAGGTCTGTGGTCTAATTGCAAACTTTTATCTAATTGCAAAGCCATAGATATATAGTTTTTCAAAATGGGGATGAAAGAAGATATGTCTGCAGAGATGATATTTGGCTGCAAGTACTTTTAGAAGCTCAACATTTACAAATACATTTGGTTCTACTAACTTTCCAAGGTTCAGCCTCTAGGGATTATTTAGTGGTTGGTCTCAGTAACTATTGATAAACAATATTTATATTAATTAGTATTTTTTAGTTGGTCTCAGTAACTAACGTCAAATCCTATGTTGCCATAGTGTCACCATAAATGCCTTCAAATGAATGATCAACTAACAAATCGTCTTCTTTGTGTTAATTCTCCAAAATGCATGCATGAGACACAAGAATAGTCTTATCGATCTTCTCAATAAGCTTAGTATGTTATGTGCTTTGGGATTAAGCAAATTGAAGTGTTTATTCATGATAGCATAAATAAACACTGCAAAAACATTTATAGTTAAGGATTAAGCATTTTGATCTGCTCCATATTAGGTGCTTTAGGATTAAGCAAATTGAAGTTTTTATTCATCATAGCGTAAATAAACACTGCAAAAATATTTTCTATTCAAGTAATGGTTTAAAAAAAATATTTGAAGCATTGTTCAAGAATGTGGGTGCTTATGTTAATTCTGTATTAGAGGCAGAAATGCATAATTTCAATTTGTTTCTCATGTCAACCCTTTTGTGGATGTTTCAAGGACTCCCTCTGGCTTGGAATATCTGGTGATTTAATACACACTAGAAACAACAAGTAAGTAATTCTAATAAGCCTATCAATTGCAGCAATTATTGATTTACAATAGAATAAAAGGTATATGAATTACATTCATTATTTTTTTCATCAGTTTGGTACATAAGATTGAGATGTTACTATTTGAATGTAAATTATATAGCCATTGAATAGCAATGCCACATAGCAGCCTGTAATAAATCAAATTACACTTTTCTTTTAAGGTTCAAATTTATCAACATGATTTAAACCTGTTGCACAGTAGCTGCATTAATGGATATTTTATGTCCACATAAAATAAGGCATATACCAGAAAATTGGTTTGCATTCTTGAAACTAAATCTAACATCTTCCTCTTTACAGTGCATTAATTTGCCCATGAAAATGAATGCCTGTTTGTGTTGAGAAATAATGTTTAATTTCACTTCTCTGCATTTTCACTTCTGATTCTGCTGTGTTTAATTTCTATTTGGTATTTCTCATTTGCAAGATTTGTGAGAAAGCGTGGTTCTTCTTTTCCATCTTCAGCTTCAGTAAAAACTTATCCATAAACAATGATATAGTCCAATTCCACCCATTCTATAACTATATGTCATATTGAAGGGAAAATGGTCATAACCAACAATAGAGAGAAAAACAGTAGAAAAATGACAGTAACCAACAATAGAGAGAAAATTGAATCAGAATGTAACAATGCAAATTAGCATTTCTAACCTATTAAGGAAATGTTCGGCAATCAGTCTCTATCTAGAAAAGTAGGTTAGCTTGTCAATTTTACAACTCGCTTAGCTTGTTAATTAATTGTTAATTAATAATTAATTGTGGACAATATTACAACCATCAGAAATTTTAATGGGGACAGTATAGCCTTCATCATTGTGCCAGAAAATTACAAAAACTCTTTGGCCTTAATTTGCAGAAATGAATAAGGGGAAACTAATTTCAGGCCAAGGAAACTTCATTGATATGATAATCCAAACACGAACAAAGCATGAGGGATATGCATAAAAGCGAAACATAAAAATTTAGAACAAAATAAGAGACTCTCCCCAGCTTAGTAACTAAAATTGCAAACAATCAAAATTCTATTTTGTAATTCAAAGTTTACAGAGCGTATTCATTTTGCAACTGTTAAGAGAAGTTTAAAGAGAAACTACTAACGTCTTTTGGGAATTCTTTTATTTGGAAACTTCAGGCCAAGGAATATTCATTGATATGATAATCCAAACACAAACAACCCATGAGGGATATGCATAAAAGTGAAACATAAAAATTTAGAATAAAATAAGAGACTCCCCAACTTAGTAACTAAAATTGCAGACAATCGAAATTCAAAGTTTACAGAGCATATTCATTTTGCAACTGGTAAGAGAAGTTTAAAGAGAAACTACAATTTTCTACTTGTGACTGAAATTCTACAAGGCATAAGAAATAGAGCACATCTGGATTTTGGCAGTCAACAGAATTGAGAATTCCAGACTTTTCAACAAAACAAAATATGTTTCAACAACAGAGACATGAGTCATTAAAATGTTTAGATAGTTTTCAACTGCAGAATATCAAAGTATGAGCAGAATTCTTTGGTCTAGACCTCCACTATCTCCATCTGCCAATATTGATGACCTTTCATAGCCCAACTGTTGGGTGACCTATAGAATTGGTTGCTAAGGAAAATGTTCAGCAATTTACCAATACACACAAACTTCTATTTGGAATCCAACATAAACATCAACCTTTCAGTAGAGAAACCAAATGTTGGTTTTTATCCAAATTAGAATCACAATATTCACTAAATATAATTCACATTTTAATATGAATAATAATATATAATATTAAAAAATCACAAGACAATCGACTAACACTCTTTATATTAAAAAAAATCTTGAACTATTTTTGTATGGATTATTTTTTAAAATTATATGCATCTCAAAACTTCCTTTACATGTGTATTTGAACTTTTGCATACTTATACTTTGAATTTACATTACAATGTTAAATTAGTTTGATGTTAATACATACTTCAAATTTGGTATGTCTAAATATTATAAATATGTCAAATTGTGCTTCATATTTAGTATTTGTTACTTTAGAATAAATTTTACTTTAGAAAAAGGCATTCACTTTTTGTTTTTATAATGTATGTATTTTAACTAACATTTAGATCACATGTGTGTTTTTAACTAGATTGTGCTAATTGTGCTTCATATTTAGACTTGTTTACTTTAGAACTATTTGAAGAGGGAGGGAGGGAGACAGGAAGAGGGAGCGAGAGGGAGAGGGAGAGGGAGAGGAGAGGGAGGGAGGCGGGAGGGAGATGAAGGTGGAGGGAGAGGGAGAGGAGAGAAGAGGGAGAGGGAGAGGAGAGGGCAGGAGGGAGAGAGGGAGAGGAGAGGAGAGGGAGGGTAGGGAAGGTGGGGAGAGAGGGAGAGGAGAGGGAGATGGAGCATGAGGGAGAGAGAGAGAGGGAGCAAGAGGGAGAGGGAGAGGGAGAGGAAGAGGGAGAGGAGAGGGAGTACGAGGGAGATGAGATGGAGTAGGAGGGAGAGAGGTGGAGAGGTAGGGTGGGTAGGTGGGGGGAGAGGGAGAGGAGAGGGAGATGGAGCAAGAGGGAGAGGGAGAGGGAGATGAGAGGGAGTACAAGGGAGATGAGATGGAGTAGGAGGAAGAGAGGAGGAGAGGGAGGGTGGGTAGATGGGGGGAGAGGGAGAGGAGAGGGAGATGGAGCAAGAGGGAGAGGGGAGATGGAGCAGGAGGGAGAGGGAGAGGGAGAGGGAGAGGGTGGGGGAGAGGGGAGGGTGGGTGGAGAGGGAGAGGGTGGGAGATTACAGGGAGAGGGAGTAGGAGAGAGAGAGGGAGGGGCAGGGTGTGCGAGAGGGAGAGGGAGGGTGGGGGGAGAGGAAAGGGAGAGGGAGAGGGAGATGGAGTAGGAGGGAGAGGAGAGGGAGTAGGAGGGAGGGAGGGGAGAGAGGGAGAGAGAGAGAGAGAGAGAGAGAGAGAGAGAGAGAGATGGAGCAGGAGGGAGAGGGAGAGGGAGAAGAAAGGAAGGGAGGGAGGGTGCGTGGGGGGAGAGGAGAGGGAGCAGGAGGGAGAGAGGGAGAGGGAGAAGGACGGTGGGGCGAGAGAAGAGGGAGGGTGAGAGAGGGAGAGAGACGATGGGGGGAGAGGAAAGCGAGAGAGAGAGGTAGAGGAGAGGGAGATGGTGGAGGGAGAGGGAGTAGGAGGGAGAGAGATAGAGGGAGAAGGAGGGTGGGGAAAGAGGAGAGGGAGATGGAGCAGGAGGGAGAGGGAGAGGAAAGGGAGGGTGGGTGGGGGGAGAAGAGAGGGAGAGGGAGAGGGAGAGGGATGGTAGGGGAGAGGAGAGGGAGGGTGAGAGAGGGAGAGGGAGGGGTGGGGGAGAGGAAGATGGAGCATGAGAGAGAGGGTGGGTGGGTGGAGGGAGAGGGACAGGAGTAGAAGCAAGAGGGAGAGAGGGGGGAGAGAGAGGGAAAGGGAGGGAGGACAAAGGAGAGGGAGAGGGAGTAGGAGAGAGAGGGAGAGAGACGGATGAACATAGGAGAGGGAGGGTGGGTTCTAGGTGACGGAGGGTGGGGGGAGAGGAGAGGGAGATGGAGTAGTAGGGAGAGGGAGAGATAGGGTGGGTGGGGGGGAGAGGGAGGGCGAGGGAGGGTGTGGGGAGAGGGAGAGGAGAGGGAGATGGAGTAGGAGGGAGAGGGAGTAGGAGAGAGAAGAAGAGGGAGGGAGAGGGGGACAGACGGACATAGGAGAGGGATAGTGGGTGGCAGGTGAGAGAGGCTGGGGGAGAGGAGAGGGAGATGGAGTAGTAGGGAGAGGGAGAAGTAGGGAGAGAGGGAGAGGAGAGGGAAAGGGGGAGAGAGCGAGAGGGAGAGGGAGTAAGAAGGAGAGGGGAGGGGAAGGGAGAGGGAGAAGGAGTAAGAGAGAGGTTGGGGGATAGGGAGGGAGAGGGAGATGGAGCAGGAGGGAGATGGGAGGAGAGGGAGGGAGGGGGAGAGAGAGAGGAGAGAGAGAGAGAGAGAGAGAGAGAGAGAGAGAGAGAGAGAGAGAGAGAGAGGGTGATTGGGGGAGGGAGAGGGTGGGAGAGAGAGGCAATGAGAGGGAGGGGGAGAGGGAGGGAGGGAGAGGGGGAGAGAGATGGCGAGGGAGAGAGTGAGAGAGGGGCTGGGAGAGAAAGTAGGAGAGGGATAGGGAGAGGGAGAGGGAGGGAGAGGCGACGGAGGGAGAGGGAGAGGGAGAGGGAGAGAGAGGGGGAGTGAGAGGGAGGAGTGGGAGGGAGAGGGAGGGAGGGAGGGAGGGACATTGAGGGAGGGAAAGGGTGGGGGAGGGAGAGGGAGAGAGGGAGGAAAAGGTAAGAAGGAAGGAGAGGGAGATGGAGAGGAAGAGGGAGAGAGGGAGCAGGAGGAGAGAGAGGGTGGGGGGAGGGAGAGGGAGATAGAGTAGGAAGGAGAGGGAGAGGAGAGGGTGGGAGGGAGAGGGAGAGGAGAGGGATGGTGGGTGGGGGAGAGGGGAGAGAGGGATAGGAGGGGGTGAGGAGAGAGAGGGTGGATGAAACGGCAACATAAGTCTTTTGGAGGTTATTTCACACCTGTAAAGAGATACCTTCATATATTAGGCCTTCATTTTCAGAGAAGATGAGATAGTTAGGAATTCACAATGATCCTTAGGTCAAATTTCTGATAAATATATTAGAAGTTGTAAATGTTGCAAGACTGAATGAGGAAAATAGTGAAGAAGGATACATGCAGGATGAGACTTGTAAAATTCATGACCCTGAAGAAAGTTTCCTCATTACAAAATAAATTTCAGATTTGTTGGGTGTTGATTATCAAAAGTATGTTCAAAATAATGGTTCAAACTTCTTCTACAAATATTAGGATAAGAACATAGAGGTGGATATTGATGAAATAAATGAGATTGCTCTAAACCATGAAAACAAATTGGAAATAGTGTATGAGAAAAAGAAAAATTTAACAGAAAGGATTGGTGAAGATGTATTTGAAGATAACTTCAATCAACCATACATGGAGAATGATAAAATCATACATGATATAAGTGAAAGGAGAATCTTACTTCAACAGATCTCTTGTGATAATTGATTACATTGGGAGCATAGGGATAATTATGAAGAACCTATGAAAACCAATTTGCATAATGTGGTGCAAAAAAATATTTTAAAAGGGAATAATGAAAATTTACCAAAGATTTTTTCTCAGAAGAATGTTGCATCTGTAGAAAACAAATTATACAGTGAAGGGAATAGCCAGATTCATGGCATTCACATTTCTCACCAGTATTATGAAATATGTAATATGATGCAGTCTCTGTATGATACAAGAAGTGATTTAAAGTATTCTTCAGAGGCAACGAGGTGTGATAAATTCTCAAAGGAGCAAAGGGTACACTGGGCAAGTTGTTATAGGATTGGGAATTTTTGAACCAAAAATAACTCATTCAAAATAATCCTATTGCTACTTGAACAAAACAAAATTTTTGACAAAGGTAAAGTTCTCATTCTTTATTAAGCACCAAATAGGTAAGTATATCTTATAGTTTTTAATATTTTGTGTTTCCTTTCATTTTTTAAAATCATCCCTTAATATGTCATTTTTAAAAAATCATTTTATATGTATTCTTTTGTTCTTGTCTGCATTGGAAATAAAGTTATTGTTGTTCAAAAAATGAATCACGTTTTTATATTAAGGCTCCAGATTTGAGGCCATTTTTAAGCAGCAAATGAGTGTTTCTACATCTAAGATGACTCCCAAGCATTTTCCCATAACCAGAGGGAAATTTTGTGGCACTTCAATGTGTTTTTGGGATGCCAGCATGCACAAAAATGCCCAAACATTTCTAAAAATAGCCGACAAAATTGTATTCCCGTGCAAACTATTGGAGCCATTTTTGGGGGCTGTACATGTGTGGTAAATGAAGATTTTAATCATAAAATGATTTCCTAGATCATATACCTCAACTTGGGGGCTATTTTTATAATATTTTTAATTATTTTGGAGTGCCCGTGAGCTCAGAAATAACCCAGATTTGTAAATGACAGCCAACAAATTCTGTAATGGCAAATGAAATTATATTGCCAATGGACTTGAGTGATATGGAATCTCTAGAGCCAACCTGATACGTATACTTAAATATGAGTTGTCTTGCAAATCGCGGGTCTAAGAAGACATAAAAATTATATAAATGGACAACATGAGCAGGTTTCTCCATCACAATTTTAAAATAAAAGGAAATAACCATGTGCAATTTCCATATATCAATCTTAACATGCGTTTGAGGTGATCGTTCATATTGGCATCGAGATGACAAATATATTAATAGCAACATGGAGGACAACAAAGTGTGGGACCTTTTTTGAGCAATATGGAGCCATACATACACTTTAGTTTGCTTGCAAACACCGTGGATTTGTGATGATATCCTATATTGACATAAGGTTAGTGTTACCCAAAATTTCCCTCTCGTTCATTTTTGGCCACAGTCTTGTTTTCCAATGAAGTGCTCAAGTGTCGAAAAGTCCAGTGTGTTTTCTGCCTTTTGGTCCGAAAACCCAATGTGTTTTTGACCTCCTCTCTGTAGGCTCAGGATGTTTCTGCCTTTTCGTCCGAAAGCTCGGTGTGTTTTCGACCCCCCACTCTGAAAGCTTAGTGTGTTTTTGACCTTCGCTCGAAAACCCTCTGTGTTTTCAACACCGTCTGTGTTTCCGACCCTAAGTACGCAACTCCAACAAGCGGGTCCCAGTTCCTCAAGGCCGTGCCAGTGCGGAAGATCCGACGACTGTCGCATGATTGCATGGGATCTTCTGATCCCATGAGATCATGCGACAACCGTTGATGCGGGGTATCGGCGATCGACGGTCAATCTTCGGTGGCGGTCAGCAGGGCTTCGGTGGATGGTGACGTGTGCGGTCTTTGGGTAGCATCATGCGGTTGGTCACATGATCACATGCAGCCTCTTGACCGCATGCGACCATGTGACAAGCGGCCAGCAGGGGGCTTTGACTCCGGCGGTGGGCTTGTGGTTTGGTGATGTGTCCGGTTTGCGGTGGGGCATCGGCAATGTAACATATGCCCCCGTAGATTCAAGATCTACGGTGGTCGCATGTTCGCATGGGATCTTCCAATCCCATGTGATCATGCGACCGCCGTAGGACCCTTCTCATGCATTCTGTTGGTGTGGTCGTGGGTCCAATCGTGTGCTCGGCTCCTGTTGGGCCACGTGGCAAGGTTTGACAAATGTGATATTTTGCAAGGGCTAGGCAGTTTCTCAAAGGGTTGTCGCATGATCGCATGAAGCCTTTCGGGCTCATGCGATCATGCGACCGTTGACATTTTCAAGGCGGTGCAGCATGTTTCACGTGGTCGCTGAATAGACACAGGGTTAAGGAAAGGTTCACGCGACTTGGCTACTAGGAAGAAATGAACCCGAGGTAAACCCAGGGTTAAGTTTGTAGTGCGGTCTTGCGGGCCGGAGGTGTCTTATATGGCGATTCAGCGAAGCTTGTCGCATGATCGCATGAAGTTTTTTTGGCTCACGCGATCATGCGACCAGTTGTATTTTCAAGCGAAGGCAGACTCTCAAAGGCTTGTCGCATGATCGCATGAAGCCTTTCGGGCTCATGCGATCATGCCACCATTGATTTTTTCAAAAGCAGTGTGGCCTGTTTTCGCAAGTTTTTTTCTGAGGGCGGTGGAAGTTTGCAAAGATGATGATGGAGATCTGGGTGGCCGTCGCATGTTGATTTCTATTCCTGAGGTACAGTACGCTATTCTTGCATCAAAAAAAGCATTAAAAAGCTGGCGCCATCTGTATTTTAAATTCAAATTCTTGCAAGGATCAGATTTGGGGCCTTAATGACTTAGTGGAATTACAGGTGGATTGGATGGTCAGGGTTGCTTGTTTGCAGGTTGTTTGCGGTACAGGCATGGGCATGCAAAGACAAATATCTAATCGGCTATGATTTTTGCAGAGTTTATTTATGATCAGAATTTGACTGCTAGGGTTGATTATTTTATTGTAAAATCTGTAACCCTGGTTAATTTTGAGACTCCTGCCTGTGTGCAGTTGAGGTGGTATATAGTTTGTTTTTTTGGAGCCTTAGTGCTCAGAGAGTGCAATCGGTAAAAGAGTTTTTTCTCTTTCTTGGGAGTTACTTGTGGCAATTTTTTCTGCCCTCTGGCTCTTACAATTTGTAATCTTTCATTGAAATCTTAGGTTTAATAGAGGCTATTTGCGGTAGTTTGTTCTGCCCTCTAGTCTTCTCCTTATCTGTATTTCTCTTATTGAATGTAATATACTGGTTCTATTAGAGAAGTCTTGGAGTTCCAGGGCCCTTCTTCCTTTCAGCTTACATGTGTACTATTGTGCATGATCTGATTTGATTGAGTTTGTGGGTATAGTTCAGCCCCTGTCTTTCTATCTCATTCCTGTACCCTTTTGCTGAAGAGAATGTTTGCTTGCAGGTCACAGCCCGTGTTATTTGTCTTGGCCCCTCTATGAAATACTTATGCAAGCCTGTTTAGGAATATGGTGTTCTTTTAGACCTAAGAGCCTCATGCTAGTTTGGTCAGTATATTGTATTCATTTCATTTCGGTGCATCACCTAGTAGGATAGATTTGCTTCCTGTCATTTCCATTTTATGCACTCCTATCCCTTTCCCCTCAAATAATTTACATTTCCTGTCTAAGAGCAAATCAAGATGACTATCCAAGAGGAACCAGCCTAGAATTTGGAGGTCTCATCTTGGTTAGCAAAAGGTCCCACAACCTTGAGATGATTCCCATGTTATACTGGATTATCAAGACTACGAGAGCTTGAGATCAGAGGCGCAAATTCAGTGTATAACATTTCTGGCATGCTCGGTGGGACAAGAGGTTATAGTTTTCATAATTCTTGCTGGTCGTGATATGCTTCCAGCAGGTTGCAGACCTTTGAGAGGTCATTATTTGGCATATCTGGCGACTCCAAGCTCACATCAATTGGTTTCAAGGAGATTCAGTACCTAGGATGGACTACCATCCTTCTTTTCATGAGGGTATCCCTTCATTTCATGGAGGCCAGTAGCAGTCATCTCATGCTTGCCCCCCACCCACCCAACTTCCAGCATCATGGCAGCATCAATACACATACCAGCAACCTCAAGAGGAGATGCTTTCTTTGAAAGAACATGCTCATCGTGCCCAGATCCAACAACAACAAGCTTTGGCTCAGCAGGATCAAGGTTACAGGAGGTATCTGGCAGAACAATACAAAAGAAATGAGGTCAAGCTTGCTGAGGGGCTGGAAGCACAAAAGAAACACTATGAGGAGGTGTTGGAAACACAGAAAAGGCATATGCGGGCACAAGCAAAGGAGCAGTTTGATGCTAGGTGGAAGCAGTGTGAAGAAGTCATTGCAGGACAACAAAAAAGTCAAGCAGCCCTTGCAAGCAACCTGGCAACACTACACAAAGTTTACAAGGAAAACTTGATTAAGGTTAGTGCTGTTATTGCTGAGAAAGAGGAAGATTTTCAAAGAACATTAGCAGCTCAGAAGGATGCTTATGAGGAGTTGGAAATTCATAAGAATAATTGTGAAAAGGTGGTTCAAGATCAAAAAATTTTGATGGAGGCCATGTTTGATAGAGGCAACGAGTTTGAGCTTGAGAAAGAGCAGGAGTTGAGAGCTCATGAGGAGTTTCATGAGAAAGAGCTGCAGGACCTCAAACAAAATATGAGATTCCTGGCTTTTGCAGCTGAAAAATATAAAAGAGGCTATCAGATGCAGATTGAGAAATGTTCTCAACTTGAAGAAGAAAAGGAGAGCATAGAGCAGAAGATTGTTGATCTAAAGGAGGCTCTCTCCGAACAGGTCAAGATAAGTAAGTCCTCAACAAATCATGATTATGCTGACAACAGTATACTTCTCCTACAAAAGAATCTGGAAGAAGAGGAGGATCAATTCTAGGACAAGATGGAGTATTTCTGCTTGCATCTTGATGACAAGCCCACACTTCCAGAGAACACCTACAATCCACGGGAGATAGTCATTTTCAGCCAGCAAGATGAAGAGAGCAAACAGACTGAAGTAATCTCTCAAGAGCCTAAGTTTATCAAGGAAAGCTCCAAGTCCAGCATCTCTCATGGTTGCCCTATCAGATATTTGGCCAGGATGGAGGTTATCAAAGGAGTACAAATCATGCCACCGTCCGAATATGATTTTCCATTAGAAGTTGAGGTTGTGAATGAACTAGATCAGCTTGTTGCCCCCATTGACCAAGTAAGTAAGGTCTTATTGCTGCTTGTTTCTCCTCAGAGTGTTGGTGCCTACGATCAGCTTGACCAAGTGAGTAAAATCCATATCAGTCAAATCCTTGTCAAGCAAGTGGCCTTGTATATCTCCTATGTTCATCTTATAATAGCTTTCCAAAGGTATGTGGATTATTGTAAGCTGAGAAGGATGGGAAGCTATTTTCCACAACCAGTCAATGGTTTCGTTTAACCAGGTTTCAGTACTCGTTAGTTTAGGTTAGGTGTTTCTTGTTTTCCTAGACTAGTTTCCTTCTTTTCCAAGAAGTGCTCGTGCACAATTTGTCTTCCCGGTTCAGTTTTTGTCTCTGCCAGTTTTGTGCTTAAATGACTCCTATGCCCAATGGATTGCTTCAAGGCTACTGGTCTATGTCTAGCAGGCTGACATTCCGCAGAGGTCGCCAAAATGTTACCCAAAATTTCCCTCTCATTCATTTTCGGCCACAGTCCTGTTTTCCAATGAAGTGCTCAAGTGTCGAAAAGTCCAATGTGTTTTCTGCCTTTTGGTCCAAAAACCCAGTGTGTTTTTGACCTCCTCTATGCAGGCTTAGGATGTTTCTGCCTTTTGGTCTAAAAGCTCGGTGTGTTTTCGACCCCCGGCTCTGAAAGTTTAGTGTGTTTTCGACCTTCGCTCGAAAACCCTCTGTGTTTTCGACACCATCTATGTTTTTGACCCTAAGTGCGCAACTCCGACAGGCGGGTCCCAGTTCCTCAAGGCTGTGCCAGTGCGAAAGATCCGGCGATCGGCAGTCAATCTTCGGTGGCAGTCAGTAGGGCTTCGGTGGATGGTGACCTGTGCGGTCTTTGAGTAGCATCATGCGGTTGGTCGCATGATCGCATGCGGCCTCTTGACCGCATGCGACCATGCGACAAGCGGTCAGCGGGGGGCTTTGACTCCGGCAGTGGGCTTGTGGTTTGGTGACGTGTCCAGTTTGCGGTGGGCCGTCAGCAATGTAACATATGCCCTCCTAGATTCAAGATCTATGGTGGCCACATGTTCGCATGGGATCTTCTGATCCCATGCGATCATGCGATCGCCGTAGGATCCTTCTAATGCATCTGGTTGGTGTGGTCGTGGGTCCAGCCGTGTGGTTGGCTCCTGTTGGGCCACGTAGCAAGGTTTGACAAATCTGATATTTTGTGGGGGCCAGACAGTTTCTCAAAGGGTTGTCGCATGATCGCATGACGACTTTCAGGCTCATGCGATCATGCGACCGTTGACTTTTTCAAGGCTGTGCAGCATGTTTCGCATGGTTGCTGAATAGACCCGGGGTTAAGGAAAGGTTCACGCGACTTGGCGACTAGGAAAAAATGAACCCGACGTAAACCAGGGTTAAGTTTGCAGTGCGGTCTTGCGGGCCCGAGGTGTCTTATATGACGATTCAGCGAAGCTTGTCGCATGATCGCATGAAGTTTTTTTGGCTCATGCAATCATGTGACTAGTGGTATTTTCAAGCAGAGGCAAACTCTCAAAGGCTTGTCGAATGATTGCATGAAGCCTTTCGGGCTCATGCGATCATGCAACCATTGATTTTTTCAAAAGCAGTGCGCCTTGTTTTCGCAAGTTTTTTTCTGAGGGTAGTGGAAGTTTGCAAAGATGATGATGGAGATCTAGGTGGCCGTCGCATGTTGATTTCTGTTCCTGAGGTACAGTGCGGTGTTCTTGCACTGAAAAAAGCATTAAAAAGCTAGCGCCATCTGTATTTTAAATTCAAATTCTTGCGAGGATCAGATTTGGGGCCTTAATGACTTAGTGGAATTACAGGTGGGTTGGATGGTCAGGGTTGCTTGTTTGCAGGTTGTTTGTGGTACAGTCATGGGCATGCAAAGACAAATATCTAATCGGCTATGATTTTTGCAGAGTTTATTTATGATCAGAATTTGACTGCTAGGGTTGATTATTTTATTGTAAAATTTGTAACCCTGGTTAATTTTGAGACTCCTGCCTGCGTGCAGTTGAGGTGGTATATAGTTTGTTTTTTTGGAGCCTTAGTGCTCAGAGAGTGCAATTGGTAAAAGATTTTTTTCTCTTTCTTGGGAGTTACCTGTGGCAATTTGTTCTGCCCTCTGGCTCTTACAATTTGTAATCTTTCATTGAAATCTCAGGTTTAATAGAGGCTATTTGCGGTAGTTTGTTCTGCCCTCTGGTCTTTTCCTTATCTGTATTTCTCTTATTGAATGTAATATACTAGTTCTATTAGAGAAGTCTTGGAGTTCCAGGGCCCTTCTTCCTTTCAGCTTACATGTGTACTATTGTGCATGATCTGATTTGATTGAGTTTGTGGGTATAGTTTAGTCCCTGTCTTTTTGTCTCATTCCTGTACCCCTTTGTTGAAGAGAATGTTTGCTTGCAGGTCACAGCCCGTGTCATTTGTCCTGGCCCCTCTGTGAAATACTTATGCAAGCCTATTTAGGAATATGCTGTTCTTTTAGACCTGAGATCCTTCATGCTAGTTTGGTCAGTATATTGTATTCATTTCATTTCGGTGCATCACATAGTAGGATAGATTTGCTTCCTGTCATTTCCATTTTATGCACTCCTATCCCTTTCCCCTCAAAGAATTTACATTTCCTGTCTAAGAGCAAATCAAGGTGACTATCCAAGAGGAACCAGCCTAGAATCTAGAGGTCTCATCTTGGTTAGCAAAAGGCCCCACAACCTTGAGATGATTCCCATGTTATACTGGATTATCAAGACTATGAGAGCTTGAGATCAAAGGCGCAAATTCAGTGTATAACATTTCTGGCACGCCCGGTGAGACAAGAGGTCATAGTTTTCATAATTCTTGTTGGTTCTGATATGCTTCCAGCAGGTTGCAGACCTTTGAGAGGTCATTATTTGGCATATTTGGCGACTCCAAGCTCACATCTACTGGTTTCAAGGAGATTCAGTACCTAGGATGGACTACCATCCTTCTTTTCATGAGGGTATCCCTTCATTTCATGGAGGCTAGCAGCAGTCATCTCATGCTTGCCCCCCACCCACCCAACTTCTAGCATCATGGCAGCATCAATACACATACCAGCAACCTCAAGAGGAGATGCTTTCTTTGAAAGAACATGCTCATCGTGCCCAAATCCAACAACAACAAGCTTTGGCTCAGCAGGATCAAGGTTACAGGAGGTGTCTGGCAGAACAATACAAAAGAAATGAGGTCAAGCTTGCTGAGGGGCTGGAAGCACAAAAGAAACACTATGAGGAGGTGTTGGAAACACAGAAAAGGCGAAAAGGCATATGCAGGCACAAGCAAAGGAGTAGTTTGATGCTAGGTGGAAGCAGTGTGAAGAAGTCATTGCAGGACAGGAAAAATGTCAAGCAGCCCTTGCAGGCAACCTGGCAACACTACACAAAGTTTACAAGGAAAACTTGATTAAGGTTAGTGCTGTTATAGCTGAGAAAGAGGAAGATTTTCAAAGAACATTAGCAGCTCAGAAGGATGCTTATGAGGAGTTGGAAATTCATAAGAATAATTGTGAAAAGGTGGTTCAAGATCAGAAAATTTTGATGGAGGCCATGTTTGATAGAGGCAACGAGTTTGAGCTTGAGAAAGAGCAGGAGTTGAGAGCTCATGAGGAGTTTCATGAGAAACAGCTGCAGAACCTCAAACAAAATATGAGATTCCTGGCTTTTGCAGCTGAAAAATATAAAAGAGGCTATCAGATGCAGATTGAGAAATGTTCTCAACTTGAAGAAGAAAAGGAGAGCATAGAGCAGAAGATTGTTGATCTAAAGGAGGCTCTCTCCGAACAGGTCAAGATAAGTAAGTCCTCAACAAATCATGATTATGCTGACAGCAGTATACTTCTCCTACAAAAGAATCTGGAAGAAGAGGAGGATCAATTCTGGAACAAGATGGAGTATTTCTGCTTGCATCTTGATGACAAACCCACACTTCTAGAGAACAACTACAATCCATGGGAGATAGTCATTTTCAGCCAGCAAGATGAAGAGAGCAAACAGACTGAAGTAATCTCTCAAGAGCCTAAGTTTATCAAGGAAAGCTCCAGGTCCAGCATCTCTCATGGTTGCCCTATCAGATATTTGGCCAGGATGGAGGTTATCAAAGGAGTACAAATCATGCCAACATCTGAATATGATTTTCCATCAGAAGTTGAGGCTGTGACTGAACTAGATCAGCTTGTTGCCCCCATTGACCAAGTAAGTAAGGTCTTATTGCTGCTTGTTGTTTCTCCTCAGAGTGTTGGTGCCTACGATCAGCTTGACCAAGTGAGTAAAATCCATATCAATCAAATCCATGTCAAGCAAGTGGCCCTGTATATCTCCTATGTTCATCTTATAATAGCTTTCCAAAGGTATGTGGATTATTGTAAGCTGAGAAGGATGGGAAGCTATTTTCCACAACCAGTCAATGGTTTCGTTTAACCAGGTTTCTGTACTGGTTAGTTTAGGTTAGGTGTTTCTTGTTTTCCCAGATTAGTTTCCTTCTTTTCCAAGAAGTGCTTGTGCACCGTTTGTCTTCCCGGTTCAATTTTTGTCCCTGCCAGTTTTGTGCTTAAATGACTCCTATGCCCAATGGATTGCTTCAAGGCTATTGGTCTATGTCTACCAGGCTGACATCCCACAGAGGTCGCCAAAATGTTACCCAAAATTTCTCTCTCGTTCATTTTCGGCCACAGAACTGTTTTCCAATGAAGTGCTCAAGTGTCGAAAAGTCCAGTGTGTTTTTTGCCTTTTGGTCTGAAAATCCAGTGTGTTTTCGACCTCCTCTCTGCAGGCTCAGGATGTTTCTGCCTCTTGGTCCGAAAGCTCGGTGTGTTTTCGACCCCCCGCTCTAAAAGTTTAGTGTGTTTTTGACCTTCGCTCGAAAACCCTCTATGTTTTCGACACCGTCTGTGTTGTCGACCCTAAGTGCACAACTCTGACAGGCGGGTCCCAATTCCTCAAGGCCATGCCAGTGTGGAAGATTCGATGACTATGCCATGATCGCATGGGATCTTCCGATCCCATGAGATCATGCGACAACCGTTGATGCGGTATCGGCGATTGGCGGTCAATCTTCGGTGGCGGTCAGCAGGGCTTTGGTGGATGGTGACATGTGCGGTCTTTGAGTAGCATCATGCGGTTGGTTGCATGATCGCATGCAGCCTCTTGACCACATGCGACCATGCGACAAGCGGTCAGCAGGGGGCTTTGACTCTAGTGGTGGGCTTGCAGTTTGGTGACGTGTCTGGTTTGCGGTGGGTCGTCGGCAATGTAACATATGCCCCCATATATTCAAGATCTACAGTGGTCGCATGTTCGCATGGGATCTTCCGATCCCATGCTATCATGCGACCACCATAGGATCCTTCTGATGCATCCAGTTGGTGTGGTCGTGGGTTCAGCCATGTGGTCGGCTCATGTTGGGCCACATGGCAAGGTTTGACAAATGTGATATTTTGCGGAGCCCAGGCAGTTTCTCAAAGGGTTGTCGCATGATCACATGAAGCCTTTGGGGCTCATGCGATCATGCGACCGTTGACTTTTTCAAGGCGGTGCAGCATGTTTTGCGTGGTCGCTGAATAGACCCAGGGTTAAGAAAAGGTTCATGTGACTTGGCGACTAGGAAGAAATGAACCCGAGGTAAACCAAGGTTAAGTTTGTAGTGCGGTCTTGTGGGCCCGAGGTGTCTTATATGGTGATTCAGCGAAGCTTGTCACATGATCGCATGAAGTTTTTTTGGCTCATGCGATCATGCGACTAGTGGTATTTTCAAGCAGAGGCAGACTCTCAAAGGCTTGTTGCATGATCGCATGAAGCCTTTCGGGCTCATGCGATCATGCAACCATTGATTTTTTCAAAAGCAGTGCAGCCTATTTTCGCAAGTTTTTTTTGAGGGCGGTGGAAGTTTGCAAATATGATGATGGAGATCTAGGTGGCCATCGCGTGTTGATTTCTGTTCTTGAGGTACAGTGCGCTCTTGCACCGAAAAAAGCATTAAAAAGCTGGCGCCATCTGTATTTTAAATTCAAATTCTTATGAGGATTAGATTTGGGGCCTTAATGACTTAGTGGAATTACAGGTGGGTTGGATGGTCAGGGTTGCTTGTTTGCGGTACTGGCATGGGCATGCAAAGACAAATATCTGATCGGCTATGATTTTTGCAGAGTTTATTTATGATCAGAATTTGACTGCTAGGGTTGATTATTTTATTGTAAAATCTGTAACCCTGGTTAATTTTGAGACTCCTACCTGCGTGCAGTTGAGGTGGTATATAGTTTGTTTTTTTGGAGCCTTAGTGCTCAGAGAGTGCAATCCGTAAAAGAGTTTTTTCTCTTTCTTGGGAGTTACCTGTGGCAATTTGTTCTGCCCTCTGGCTCTTACAATTTGTAATCTTTCATTGAAATTTCAGGTTTAATAGAGGCTATCTGCGGTAGTTTGTTCTGCCCTCTAGTCTTTTCCTTATCTGTATTTCTCTTATTGAATGTAATATACTAGTTCTATTAGAGAAGTCTTGGAGTTCCAGGGCCCTTCTTCCTTTCAGCTTAGATGTGTACTATTGTGCATGATCTGATTTGATTGAGTTTGTGGGTATAGTTCAGCCCCTGTCTTTCTATCTCATTCCTGTACCCTTTTGCTCAAGAGAACGTTTGCTTGCAGGTCACAGCCCGTGTCATTTGTCCTGGCCCCTCTGTGAAATACTTATGCAAGCCTGTTTAGGAATATGGTGTTCTTTTAGACCTGAGAGCCTTCATGCTTTGGTCAGTATATTGTATTCATTTCATTTCGGTGCATCACCTAGTAGGATAGATTTGCTTCCTGTCATTTCCATTTTATACACTCTTTCTATCCCTTTCCCCTCAAAGAATTTACATTTCCTGTCTAAGAGCAAATCAAGGTGACTATCCAAGAGGAACCAGCCTAGAATCTGGAGGTCTCATCTTGGTTAGCAAAAGGTCCCACAACCTTTAGATGATTCCCATGTTATACTGGATGATCAAGACTATGAGAGCTTGAGATCAGAGGCGCAAATTCAGTGTATAACAGTTAGCAGAAGCAGCCTTACGTGCATTGAATAAGAATGATATTGCTAGAAATTGAATAAAGCTTGAACCTGGTGGTGCTAGATGTTTGATGTAGCAATTGTGTCAAGAGCTAGAGCAAGAAGAAGCCCTTCCACAATGGCAACAGGGAACTACCTCCATGAGCAATTCTCCATCAGGTTCAAATCCTCTTTGGGGGATGTCAAGCTATTTTGTTGATAGTGGAGCCACCACTAGTAGAATTTGGCAAATAAATGACTAAAATTTTTAGTCATGTGACTAAAACTGATCAAATTCTATAATGTTTTTGCAATTCACAAGTATAAATGACTAATTCGGTCATCGGGTAAAATCAAAAGGCCAAACTAAATAAATGACTAAATAATTAGTCACTAATAATCAGCCACCGAAACAAAAATGACTAAATAACTGACCAAATAAATGACTAAATAATTAGTCACCCAAAAAAAAATGACTAAATGAATGATTATTACTCCTTTATAATATCACTTAATAATATCATAGACTTATATATTTAGAAGTTCCATTTCAGCAATAATGCTTGTCACCAATAGGCTTATTGCACGAGCAATCCATCTACACCTGTCTCATGCTAGAAATCTGGCTTTCAGGTGATTTCAAAATTGATCGATAAACAACATTTAGAGATGAAATCACAAGGAATATGTATTGTAGAAATGTAATGGTCGAGTCTACTGAAAACAAAAAAAACTCTTAAAAAAAGAATATTTTGCCCTAACAATGAAGATTGATTCACTTCTATCTTTTCTTGCTGATATACTCAACCATCTTAACAATGCAAAATAGAAATAACAATAATTGCTTTTCATATGCAAAAAGTTTCTCTTTCAAACTTTATGCTAATTATTTTTTTAAAAATAGAATTATTTTATAATATATGAAATCAATTATGTGTTGATCATTTTTATAGATGTTATTGTTACCCTTTTTCCATCAAGGTGAAAAATAGGTGTGTTTGCATAAATAAAAAAATTTCAAATTTGAAAAAACTAAAGAAAAAAAAGTGCTATCATTTACGCCCAATATTATCACCTTCTTCATTATTTTTGACTTTGTCAAAATAAAAAAAATGTGAAAGGTATTGAAACAATGACTTTGGGAGGGAAAATAAAATTAAGTTTCTTTGTCTAAATTGGAGTGAAGGAAAGTATTGAAGATAAACCAAGCAAAGAAAAAAGAAAATAGAGAATGGGGTTCATGTAATTTCCAGTTTGGGTGTTTGTTCTGAAGGAGGGAGATGGCCATATCTTATATACCACCGCATCATGTTAGATTGTTGTCTGTAATCTAGAAAGGCAACAATCTAGAGAATGGGGTCTCAAACCCTTAAAAATTACCCAAAAAAGGTTTAAGATGAGAGGGTTGGCTCTCACAATAGAATCCATTAGAGCCATGGTGAACTTCATCAATGAATTCACCGATGCAGAAGATGAAGCTCAAGCTTGTTACAGAGTTTTTGGTATGCATTTCTTTTCTCTTTCTCTGTATTTTGATTTTTAAAAATATCATCATTAGATTTTTGGATTTTTTATTGAATATGATAAGCAACATAATGTTTCTTAGATTCTCCAAATAACTATGAGCGATATCATATATACATATTATCAAAACACATGAAAAAATACACATCAACAAGAAGCACTACCTAGAGTCGACTGGATTGTGTTGTAATAGCAAAATAGTGCATTTGTATACAGAGTCATCTAATCATGGGGTTCCACTAGAAAGGCTCATTTATAGCATGGACATTGTATTATATATAATTTTTTATATCATGAGATCCCATACCCAAATGGTTAGGATGTATTCACCTGTGAAGTCTCTTTGGGTTTTTGGAATGTATTTTCATATTTGGATTCAAAATTAATTTAATGAATGTTGCATTTTATTTGCAACTAATGTATATCCCCATTTTCTGTACTTCTAGTACTTAATTAGGGTCCTTCAGGGACACGTGAGAAATACATTCCATTTGTCCCTGAGATGTGAGTGCTACAACAGGGTTTTCTGTCACATCCCCAACATCTTAAGGATGTCTATGAATGTCCTATCAAGAGAAAAAAGACCTGCATGTGATGTAGACCTTCATCTAATAGACCCGCATGTGATGTAGAGCTCATAGGGAAGCACAAAATTCACCATGACACAAGGTCATCATCTTCCTAGTTTTGTAACAACACTCACCTAATTGGATTCTCAAGAGGAAACTACTATGTCTTTATCCACTAGACCCCATTGATGTAGTTGGAAAAGCTTCTTTGATAGATCGAATACAAAATCATATCATAAGGCTTCTATGCCTTATCAACAAATAATATTCATTGGAACAATACCTTAAGGTCCTTGATACCTTAACACCTTATATCCTTAGTCTTATCTGACATAAACATAGAACAAACTTTGATTAGATCCTAATGGTCCTTAACTCATCACAAAGGGTAAAGCTACTCGATACTAGGAGACCTCATAGCGTTTGTGGATCATAACATCACTATCATATTCAAAGCATTCAAGGGCCATCTATTTAAAATGCAAGATTCAAACAGCATTAACTATTCAATCAGTAAACAAGACTTGTTATGTGCTTCAAGACCTCTTCCAATACTATTGAATGGTTACCACCTCAACCTTGATATAAAATGGACAAACCTGTTAATGAGATACTATCTTACACCTTAGTTCAAGAGACATCTCAAAACACTAACCATTAATCCATCCACTATTAACATTAATGATCAACATTTAAATATAGGATTGTCACATTGTCCCTGTCATTGCAATTAGTCATTATCTTGTGTGAAAAGTGACTCAAAATCCCCTAACACCTTGACCAATTATTTGGAATGCCTTAAATACTTTATAACTTAGTTACCAGGTTCACCCCTGGACCCCTCTGGACTGGTCCGAGTACAGACTGGTCCATGGTCCGGGTCCGGTTCGCTTGTGGGTCCGGGCAAGGTTCGAACCCAGGCTGACTGGTTTGTTCGGGCCGAACCCAAGTTGAACCAGGTCGAACCAAGGTCAAACCAAGGTTGAACCAGGGTCGAACCAGGTACATTTTCATTGAGAAACATTCTATAATTTAGTGCGGAAAACAATTATTACAGAATTTGACTAAGATCTTTAACATTACAAAACAAAATTTTCCAGATATTTATTACATCAAATTAAACTAGCCCCGTCGATTTTTTCCAGTGAAATTTGTATATCCAATTGCTGATAATGACCCCTGTTCGATTAATTAGAAGCTCCCTATAGTGATAAATCATATTTTAAACATTAAACAAAATCTTCAATAGGTGAAGGTAGTTGCTAGCTACTTTTTTTAACATTTATGATTTTTCAAGTAGGATGTTAATTAATAATTACAAACAAACAAGCTCTTTGTACAGTGAAAAAGTAATAAGCATTTGAGGACTTGGAAAGCGACAACGTTATTGATGCATCTAATCCCATTGGCATTGGCACTGTTTCTGAATCGACTAATGCCTTTGATGATGATGATGATGATGAAGAAGAAGAAGAAGAATAGATAATCCATTAGATGATTGAAATGTAGTATAAAGTTCCAATTGTTGAAAGTCAAAACAATGATAATTGAACTCAATATTATTATTTTAATATTTTGATGTTGATATGATGCTATGATTACAAGTTTATGGTGTTTTTTTGTTGTTTTTATGATACTATGTCACATTCTAATTTTAACTCATGCTTCTAGGCTTCATAAATATGTATATATAAATAGTTTAAAATTTTTTACATGTTTCTTCGAACCCGAACCCAGACCCCTTTTCAAAATTTTGTCGAACTTGCGAACCTGTTCTTCGTAACCAAACTTAGAACCGAACTCGAACCGGTAACTTAGCTTTATAAGGTCCCACCAATTGACCCTTCAATAGCTAGGATACAAACCTTAATGGATTAACCATTTAATTGTGATTGTCTCTGTCATAGGATAGTTAGATAGTGTCTCTTCAATAGTGATTCAAAATATATAAAATTTACTGTCTCACCATCATTAGAGGCTTCTTTGGAATGGTTAGAACCCTGTTCAACTCATTACAATACCAAGAACTTCAAATCCTTTTGTCAGTCTATCAAACAATGTCATAGTCTATCTTAATCAGTAAAACCCATTGGCACAGTCAGTTTAGGTCTCGAGTCTTCTCTTATGTGTGTGCTACTGGTATCAAATTTGTATGACACTGTATAAGTATCCATTGTACTAGGGAATCGATTTGTGCAATTAATGATGAGTGATGTAGCCAACGGGCCACAATCCCTTTTCATTAGTTTGTTTTATGTTCATTTTCATTTTACAAGTTGGTTGTTTGTATTTGTGGTTCCAATTTATTTGATTCCATAGAACAGACATTGACTAGGACAGGACATTTAATTTGTTGGTAATTTGTATGTTTTCTATTTCATACACGCAGTATATATTCCTATGATAAATTGGTCCTTCAGATTTGATTCTTGTGTCCTGTCTTGAAGTTTGTCATGATACAATCATCTAAATATTATTAAACATGATTCTTCTCTGTGTGTAAACTTCTGCACTTAAAAATATGCAGACAGGTAATTGCCAATAAATGATTGGTCCTGAATTAAAATCTTGTTTCTAAAAAGGTAGGAAGGATATAGGTGGTTTGGTATGATAAGTGGATTTGCTAAATCATTCTCGAAAACAAATTGTGTTTGACTGATAGAGCAACAGGCTTCACCAGTTTGCAGGTGTAAAGAGGAAAAAGTACATAGTAGACAACAATTAACAATTTAACAACATGGTAGACTCTTTTCACATTATTTTTGCTATGTCATGTTTCCAAATTTCAAAACCCGTTCCATTTGTTAAGCCAACAAAACTGAACAAAGTGACTCAATGTTGGATGTGTATATGGCAAGTTTACCTTAATTCAGTATTTTGGGTAGCATTTTTCTCTAGAAATTAGTATTTTGTTAAATTAAGGTAAGAAGAACTTGAGAGTCTTATTTCAAGCAAAAATGGCAGCCATGACAAGAGTAGTTGCAGATCTTTGAAGTAAGTAGTGAGTTTGGCATGAAAAGACACAGATAAATAGTGATGAAATCTCATGGAGAATGGAACAAGTCACTCAAAGAAATAACAACGTGATTCATGGTAGAAGGAGAAGACTTTCAATCCAAAGAGAAGTCCACAAGGCGTAAACAATAGTTTCCTGATAAGAATGAGCATCAAATTATTAAGGAAATTCCAAACTTCTCAAGAACAACGACATATTTCTCACAGCAAAAGATGAAAGCATTATGAAAGAACAATGGAAGGGACACATTCCTAATGGGAACAACGATTTTTTTGGGAGAAACAAAGGTAGTAGATTCTCATTTATTGAAAATGAACAATAAGAATGAAGGGAATCCATGGGCTTGAACAAGAAAATACCAAAGTTTGGAGATGAACAACTCGTTTACATGTAGAAGACAACTGATTTCAATGAATAAAGAAGCTAATACATTGCCAATGACAGAGTTTTAATAGGAAATCATCAAATACAATAAAAAATACAGACTCAAAGGGAAACTCCAAGATCCAGAGGTAGAGTAATTTGGAGTTAACCACGAAAAAATCTAATGCTTATTTTCTATTCTTGAATTCCTCTTTTTTAGAGGTTTGATTCTTTATTTAGAGGTCTTTATTCATTGTTCTCCAAAGTTTTAAATGCTCTAGCCGTGGGTTTCATTTCATTGTTCTTATATTTGAGGGTTTTCTTTTACCTTCCTATTTCAATATACTGGTGTAGTGTCAACTTTTAGGAGATTCTCATATTCATCAAGAAAGTTTTGATGTCCCTCATTGTACTTCCAGTCTTGATTGGTTATTTATAATATCTAGATTCTACAAGGTAACACACACAGGTGAAAAGGGTAGATATAATGAACAACAATCATTGACAGATCACAAGAGCAATAGATATATTATAAAAATATCAAAGCACAATGATAAGATCAAGGGAGTGATACATGAGGGAACAATGATTGACTGACATGATAGTAGGGAGTAAATATTGCTGGAAATAGTGCCAATGGAGTAATGCAAAATATACAACCCCGACAGTCAAAGTCAGAAGCATCATAAAGAATGGATAAATTTAGAGAGTAGTGACAGAAGTATGACTGTCAAATTACAGTCACAAAACAAAGTAAAGGAAGTAGAAAAAGCACCAAATAATAGTCATTAAAGTACCAAACAATGATTAAGGATCAAGATTAGAAATGATTGTTAAATACCTCAAATGTAGTAATATGCCATTCTACGCCAGTGCCATTGCAGAGTGGTGACAGTAATGTTCAATCTCAGATAACATGAATGTCTAAATAGTGGTCAAGGCATGTCTATGAATGGTAAAACAATCATAATCTGGAGAAGTCACAAAAAAAAACAAAAGCATGATGAATAAGATGAACAATTGAAGATAGGGTATAGTCATAAGAGTGTTTCCAAACAGAGTCATGATAATAGTAGTCCTAAGCATCCATTGGAAGATAGGTTACTAGTTCAGGTCTTTCTTTGACTGTATTGCGAGTTGTTTTACTGTATTGTTGGTGTAATTGAAATGCTTAAACATGGAACAGAGGAGAGGTTCATACAAAGATGAAGCACAATCATGAATTCTATCAGAATAATCACTTCTATTACAAGGTCCAAAAATGCATTCATTAGAGGTAAAGAATGCATAATCAATATGAGTATAAGATGGTCAGGATGTCCATTATATAATCAATGATATGTGGAGGACAAGCAGTGCGACTGAGGCTCAGTGAAAGAGATATTCTTAGTGAATCAGTCATCCATAAGGGAGAAGCAATATGCAAAGAAAGGGGGTTGTCTATGGTAAAAAGAATAACAAATGAATGAACAAACTATAGTTCATTCAAATAACAACAAGTCCAGGTATGGAGTGGAGTATTTATTCAATCAATATAGATATGAATAGAGCAGCCAAAGTGTCATGTAATGTAATGGTTGAAGAGCAGTCTTGTAAGCACAATGACAGTCATTTCTTGGTCAAAAGTACACTAATTTAAGCACTATCAAAAGAGTGAGGCTATGAATAATCAAACCATGATCAATAAGATATATGACAGTGACCAATTACAATGTATGGTCCAAACTGAAAATAGGTCTTTTAAGTATGACTGCCTTTTGTGGTCCTGTCACTTCCCTCGAGAGAAGATATAAATGTTTTAATAAAGGGATTGACTATTCCAATTAGTTCATCAGAAAACCCTTACTCCCTTGTTCAAATGGACCACACCCTTGACCCCTCTGGTCTACACAACCAATACCATTGACTGTCCTAAAGACAGTGACTCTGCAAGTTGTGATTCTCTAGTTGGGACAGTCATCACACTACTCCCCTAAGCACTATGGCTTTTCCTTCTCATCCACAAGACACTCTAACATCATTCTAAACTCTTCTATACTCTGCCCATATCCATTCCAATCCATTGATCCAATCCATTCATACTTCTACACAAACAAATTAACTCACCAAAATGCTGTCATTTCGGGACAGTCATACCAAACCCTGCAACTTTGATTGCTTCATCCTCAAGATGGGATTCTTTGGCCCCTCCAATAATCCTACTTGTGGTAGACACACATATCTTCATCCCCCTCAAGCCTCGATGGCCCAAACACACTTTAAGTATGGACAAAGCACTCAAACTTCTGACTGTGACAGTCAGCCCCCCCTTCCTCTGTGACAGTCCAGTCAGTCTTCTGGCTTCATAGCATATGAATTCAATGCATGGTTCTCTTCAAACCAACAGGGGTAGTCTAAAAAGTGTCCTCTATCATGCCCCCTCATGAAGATTCCTTATTCAATATGCAACATTCAAGAAATTACATTCTACCCTCTCGGGTTACCCTAGGAGAGGGTTTTGATTATTTTTACCAAATAACCGATTTCTCCTTCTATACAACTCCAAATGGGATGATTCCACCACAAAAATCAAGTTAATTCAATCCTCTAACACCTCCAATCGATAATAGTTCAAGACAGATGCATTAAGGTGGCGTACAATGCAAAGAAAGTGACAATATTTCTGGAAAATCAGAAAATTGCAGAATTAAAACATCATTTTATTACTTCAAACTATATATATGCTTGTCTCCTTGACCAAACCATGTTCTCTCCCCATTTTTCAATGTGAATAGGTCTCTTAAAGACCAAATTTCGACCAACCAACTTTGAAACTACTTTCAAACTCCCCCAAAACCGATTCTAACAGTCTAAAACCAACTGTCTACTAAATAGACTTATTACAAAAAGTTGTAAATGTTGTCAAGTTGACAACTCGACAACTAAAATCCCCATGAGTGTTAAAACACTTTCAGAAGCCTTAAAACTATAACTCACACCTAAAATACTACCCCTTAGGTCATTTAGACCTTCTAGTGACCCTTAGTCCTACTTTGCCAACTTAGGCAATTACATTCATATAGAGTTTTCAATTACAACCAAATGGCTTAAATAGCCATATTACATCCTTGAATGACCTTATAGGTCCCATATATCTTCTTCCCTTCATGGTTTCCACCTTAGGTCTTACTAGTGACCCCTGTGTACCTTCAGGTCCTTTTGGTGCTCTGCACCACATTTCGTACTGTCTTCTCCTCTACTCTTGGAAACTACATTCCATATTTTCAATCATTGTATTGACATAAGAAATTCCCTTTCTTTCTCTTGTCAATAATAGTATTGTTCATAATATTCTCACTACTTTTCCATTGCAGACCACCATTGTTTTGAGACAATCAATCTTTGTAGCAATATGACTACTCGGTAATAGTGATTGCATACTCCGAGAATCAATAAATTCATCTATCCATGACAGTGAATGGACCTCTTCTAAATATTTTTTGTGTTGAAGTGTTGCTACTAAACATGGAAACCTAGGTGAAAGTAGAGATAATGCTTGAAAATCAAAGAGGATTGTAGGAAAACATGAAAGACATGATTAAAGCAGGAACCCTGCCAAATATTGACGGATAACCCTATTTAAAGATAGCTGCCTCTGCCGATATGACAAAGACTTTAAACTAAACCTTCTGCTATTAATCCAACTCAACCAAGTTTTGGAAGGAAACAACATGAAGGATGAAGAAAGAATGGAAGGAAATTGATCAATGAAATGCCTGCATAAAAGCTTGATTCTTTTTAATTATAATTCTAATCTAACTCTTGGTTAGGTGGAAGTAAGAGATGCTTAGTTTCAATCCTATGCACTATGAAAATTTAAACTATAATTAGTTTGTGAAAAAATTATAATATAAGTGTTTCTATCCAAGCATAGGCACACTACACATCATGGAAAGCAATTGTGTAAAGATACACATCATGAAAGTCAGAGCCTAGTTACTGAACTCACAAAGTACAAGAAAATTTCACCTCAATGCTTAGGCAGGTTAGTCCCAGTCTCTGTTGCATACTTGTCATCAATACTTAGTGATGGAGAAAAATACTTAAAAGTTGCATCCAAAACCCTGAAAAATGCACAAATAAATCAAAGTATTATGAAATGTGTCTTCTTTATTTTTCAGGGAATTTAATTCAGTGTTTTGTATTTTGAACTGCTGTCAAAACAATTAATTATTAATGTAATTGTCGGTGTCAAGGCCTGCATTATTTTCTTTATTTATTAATATTATAATAAACATAAAATTGATTGCGACACTACTATCAGGATTCAACTGTGTAGCTTTCAAGTCAAACTCATTTACCCATGTTTCATGAGTAGTGGTTCACATGAACCCATCTCTCATGAGAATGAATGGAACACTTAGTACTTATTGCATCCAGGTGAAGCTCACATGGGCGAAGCATCAAGACTTCAATTATCCCAGTATTTCTCCTACTCAAGCGCACTTAACCATGGAGCTTCTGCCAATGTTGACAATGAAATAAAAAAATCAATGCTTGTATTCATATGATTAGGAGAGGTTTCTTTGTGTTTTCATTACTTAAGAGCAGCCTATATATGGAGGTAAGGAGTCCTACAATGTTATTCAGTTTCCCTAGTTATTTACATGATTTTATTTATTTAAATCTACTCTTTACAACTGTTTTTCTATCTATACACCCTCTATTACTATTTGATCTTTCCATCTTCTTTTTAATTATTTGTCTTTTACTCTTTATAGCTGTTCAAGCCATCAACTAGTTTATATCTAGCCAACTATACAGCTATGTTATTTTTAGTTCATTTATTTTTACTGCCCTAGCTTGGTTCCGTGCAAACTTTAAGGCGGGAATGTTTTAGGGGACAAAGACGTGTTTCCGGTACGGGTACGGGTCAAAGCCAAGATTTAGGGGATGTGACCTTAGGGGATGGCAATAAAAAAAATAGGGGAATTTTTTTATATAGAGACATAATTTAAATGTGCATATCATAACATTGATAAACCATTCACCATAGACATTTTAGAAGCTCAATACATGGAAAATCATCAAATGACAAATGCTAAGTACTTTCATTGTAACAATATGGTGTACATATAGAAAAAATGCCCAAAATTCAATCTTTCCTCATTGTTGCTGTTGCTCTATGTTTTCTTCTTCCTCTTAGCAACTATAATAAAACTAGGAATGAGAAGAAGAGTTAGACTTTAGTGTTTTAATAGTCAAAATAGGGTTTTCCCACGATCAAACAAATTTTTTTTTTAAAAATGGTTTTCTTTTGCCTCAATGCCATCCAAGTTCCAACTTTAGAAGGCGGATGGGAATCAGTCCTAGGGCTAGACAAGGGATGACAATGCTATCCCCAGGACTGATTCCTGTCCCTCTGTTCCGACTAAAAAAATTTGAAGTTTCAGGGATGGTCTCTGATTTTTTCCCAATTGGGAATGGCTCGGGGGATGACCCGGTACGGGAATGAGCCAAAAAACATAGGGAACGTGCCCCTGTGGAGCATAGCTTTATGCAGACTAGGTTGTAATTGAAAACTTGTAAACTGTCAGCATCTAGTTATTTTTATGCACTATAAAGTATGTTTTGTGCAATGCAAAGTAATCAGCAATATGAATGTAAACAACAAAAATCTACATTCTACAATTTTGGGGCTGAAGTCTCGATTTATATGCTCTATGTCTCTTATAAATCTATATGGAAATGCTTTTAAATTTCAAACACAAGTTCTTGTCCATTTTCCTACTCCTTTTCAAATTTTTATTTTTTTTCTGGTTGAAATGTCAATTTTTTCAAAAATCTTATTTTTTTCGTTTGCCAAATTTTTTTCCTCAAAAGAGTTCCACTGCTATAGTCTAACATATGTATGACTAGATTTGTGTACACCCAACTTAGCAGACAAAGGACAAACCGCTAGGTGTACTATAGCTGCTAAGCATGAATGAACAACATCTACATAATTGGGAGGTGAAGGAGGGGAGGCATCTACTATTTCCTGTTGCAAAACAGGTTTCATTGAAGATGCATCATCAAGAGGTGAAGCTGAAGGTGAATATTTATCCAACTCCTTTGAAGAAACCAGCACAACCCTTTTGATTGATAAGTGAGAT
Organism: Chamaecyparis obtusa; assembly: GCA_027943335.1. Taxonomy (NCBI): domain Eukaryota; kingdom Viridiplantae; phylum Streptophyta; class Pinopsida; order Cupressales; family Cupressaceae; genus Chamaecyparis; species Chamaecyparis obtusa. The sequence goes on from BSBK01004531.1 coordinate 144,134, forward strand.
AACATGCACCCTTCCATTAAGTAGCTTTTTTGGGATTTTTTGGTTTGCCCAACAACAATCCACAGTAATATGTCATATTTTGTGGAATCTTCTCTATTTGAAAGCTATATTTTCATATTAAGCATTTTTTTATAAATACAATGTTCAACTTGGAGCCAAATCTCATTAGGCAGATCTTTTGAAATGTCTAGCAATGACTGAATCCTTGCAAAAATAAAGTTGTATCAGTCCATTAGTTTCTTAATCTAAAGCCAAAAGTTTTCCTAATGCATTACAAATACCCTGAAGATGGGGTTAACACAAAACTGAAGTGGGATTGGGTAGCTGTGTTGTCAGGATATTTGAATGTACCGGTTAATATGTTAATTAAGTGTTATGTTAGCCTCGGTTGTTAGTGACCGAGAGGTAAACCGTTGCGTCATGACGTTTTGGTCATGGCCCTTTGGGCAGTTTATATACCCTCTCGGAGGATGGACACGGGATATATGTTATGGTATTATCATTATGATGTAAATGTACTTGCCAGTCTAGAATGATTAATGAAAGTATTTATTATTCTCTAAGATATTCTGTGTTTACTATATTTCTTGTACTATGTTTGCACAATACTAAGTTTACCCGAGGGGCAAACATTTGGCGTCGTTGTCAAACGAATCTGGCAAGTGATGGATCAATGGGTGAACAGGAATACCACTTGAGGACGGAACCATAGAACTTTATCAATGATTGAATAGAATTTATGCCTAATCAATTGAATAAAAATAGAAATTTAAAGAAGGAACTCGAAGAAGAACAAGCCGCTAGAATTGTTGTACTCGCACAGCAGCAAGCCAAGCGAAGGGAGAGATTCAAAAGAGGCGCGGAAGGACTACCAAAGGGAATAAGTGAAGGTGAGCATCTTGAGGAATCTAACCGGGAGGCTAGAAGTGACGAGGACTGCCTAGAGGAAACACGGAGCTTGCTCGGGTCCTTAACCTTAACCCCATAGACAGAAGCAAGAGAAGCCTGAAGGAAGGAAGAAGAGGAAGCTGCACAGAGGGAGGCTCAAGATACCGCTGCCACTGAGAGTATCATAGTGATAGAGGGGCACGAGGACATCAAGTGGTATGATACCAAACATTTTTTGGGGTATCAACGCAGGCAATACCATCCCAGCCTGTAACACAACCAGTGTTGCAAACACAGTCGGCACCTAAAAAAGTAAACATGGCAACTAACAAAGAAAAGATGCTGAAATTCCATGGAGATGGGAAGAAAGATCTAGTATGACATTGTTGTACGTACGAGACAATCTGATCGGCAAATGGAGTCACTAACCATGCAAAATGGGTAAAACATTTTTCGGCCACACTCAGAGGGGTAGCCATCGACTGGTACTTCAATGTGGACAAAACAAAGGTGACCACTTGGGACGAACTCAAGACAGAATTCCAGACGGAGTTTTGACTCCTGAGGGATGACAATGAAATTGTTTCTGAGATATACAGTACCAAACAAGGCAAGAAGGAGACTGTGCAGGCTTACAGTCGCCGACTGAAGGAGTTAGTTGGAAAAATGGATAGCCAGCCAATGGATGTCCTGAAGAAAATATGGTTTGTGGAGGGCCTGAAATCTAACCTATGGAGGAAAATGAAGATAGTGCCCCCCACCTTATACGTAGATGCCTATAACTGGGTGATGGACTTGGAGAGCGAACAGAAGACCTTCGAGAAGAAAAGAAGCAAGTCCTCTTCCGATGAAGATAACACTTCAGACAATGACAATGGTAGTGATGGTGAGTCGAAGAAAAAATTCAGGGCACTCCAAAAGGACATGGAGAGAATGATGGAGTTCAAGACCATGAAAGGGGGTACCAGCAAGGGGGAAGATGACATGTGGTGCACGGACTGCAAGGCGAGTGGCCATACAATGGGGTCGTGTCCCAAAAAGGCATTTTGTGACATTTGCCAGATCATGGGCCATTCGACCAAGGAATGCCCATAAAACATGAAGGTGAGGAATCAACAAGTGTTATTTACCCAAAAGCAACCATCTACATTGGGGGCAAAGACTAACAATAACGCATCCTCAGGCGGGTACAGAGGCAACCGATGCAGTGGCGGAAGGGGCAATAACAACACCAACACAATGAGTCGAATACAATATGACTCCAAGAGTCGACTGCTAATCCAGTGCCAAGCTTGCAATTAGTGGGCCACTTTGCAAGGGATTGCGACAAGGGCGACACCCCGCAGAAGCTATGCTATTGGTGTGGTCTTGGAAACCATGAGGATGCCAACTGCCCAAAATCCAAGGTCAACTTGCTCAACATTGACAGAACGAGAAGTGACGAGGGGGTACTGGCCATCACACGATCATAAGCAAAACAAGGGGCACGGGGGTAAGGAAGAAATAGAGAAGGCGATGAAGGCACCAAAAGAAACATGGGAGATGGCTACCACCTTGGGCTAGAGAGAGGTAGAACAAAACATCCTGAGAAAAATGTTACAATTAGAGGTACTGGTGAAATTCCAGGACCTCCTTCACACCATGCCTCACTTGGGAATGACACTGTTGGGGAACTTGGCCATGCAACCAAGTACCACACGTACGGACATTGTTGGAGGGTTTGCAACTAACCCGATGATACTTGTTGTAAATAGCGGTAGGTACCCGATAGTCATTGAGATGGGCATCCTTGGCTCCATCCTAACAGACACTATAGTGGACGGAGGGTTGGGAGTGAATGTCCTTTCGGAGGAGACATGGAAGAAATTGGGCAAGCCAACCTTGTGGCCCTCAACCTTCACCTTATTGGGTGCTGATTAGCAGGGTATCAAAGCCCTCGGAATGTTGATGGTACATTAGGTCACCATTGGCTCGCAACCATTTGTACTAGACTTTGTGGTGATACCTTTGAAAAAGAAGGGTTACGATGCCATTTTGGGTCAAGGGTGGTTGGTCACGGTGAAGGTAAACCACAATTGGAAGAAAAAAACCCTCTCGATAGAGAATTTATGGTTCCAAGCCTTTGGGTCACCATTGAAAATAGACTCTGCGATAGGGAAAGCTTGAGGGAATGGCTGCACACTGTAAAGAATGAGATTAAGCTAGGAAATTTTTGGGAAGTCGGTTATGATGGGGCTATCAAGTTGTGGAATCTCGACAGATTGGAGATGCATGAATCCATCAACGGGTCCAAATTGAAACATTACCTAGAGAGGATGGACCCGAGAGGAGGGAAAAAACACTCGAGAGGATGGAAAGGGACTCGAGGTTAGGTAGGTGACTCGAGAGCCATCCATAGGAGCGACCGGAGAAGCATCCAGATGGTAATGGAAAAATTAAAAAATCAAAAATCAAAAAGAGAAAAAAAAAAGAAAAAAACAAAAAAAAAAGAGAACACTGCTGGCCATATGACCGTACAATGAGAAAGCGACAATAAAACAAAAGTCATTGTACGATGTTGATCGTACAATGCATAAAGGTCGTATGACCAAGTCACTGTACGGTGGAAAAAGACAAGCGCAAGTTGATGCACCGTATGGTATAGGAGAAAGACAACGTGCGGAAGGAAGTAAAAAATGTAAAACACTGTATGACACAAAAGGAGAGAACACGGGTTAGACCATATGGTCTGGGAAAAAGAAAAGAAAAAATGCATGTGACCGTACGATACCATATAGTCGTACGGAGAGTAGAAACTACCAGATATAAAAGCTTGTACGGTGGCAGCAGCATGAACGCAACAGAGAGGCACATTTAAGAGAGTCATACGGTGCCTCGAAGATAAGACAAGGAAAAAGCTATATGGCCCACGCGTGCATAAGGTGCCGAGTAATCGTATGGCACACAGGATTAAGACTGAATTTTAGTACGCAACAAATGTCATACAGTTTCATTTATTCAAGTACACACAAGAAAGCACAGTCGATACGACAGGAAGGCACAGTCGGTACAGATAGAAGGAAGAGAAGTTCCATACGGACGGTAAGGAGTGGTAGCAAAGGTTAAAAAAAAAATGATGACAAATAAAAATAGTTCACAGTGAATAATGTATGGTACCGAAGGGAAGGACATAAGGAGGTAGTGAGGAAAACATAAGTGGCTGGTAGAAAAGAGTATGGGATTGCAAGAAAATCACAAAAATGGTGTGCCCCATAGAATTTTGTGTGGGTTTGAAGGACCTCGTGGGGGCGCTGCCCCTCGACCCCGCTGGGGGCGTTGCCCCCTAAACTCCCATCATCTTTTTGAGGTACACTACAATTGTGAGTTGGGGCATTAGAACGACATGAGGAAATTATTCAGTTTAGTTATCAGCCTTTGGGAGTGTGACCAATTGATGAGACCCAGAGCTACTGCAGGCATGGAGTGTCTGCATGCCAAAGGTGGAGAGAGTAATGGAGCAAACCTTTCGAGAGGGGTACTATGCTTTGAGGCACTCAGAGTTGGTGTTGGCTAGACGTGAGGCTGTCTTGGTGGATTCATAGAGAGCTCAGGAGGAGTTGACCACCCTATTGGAGGCAGTAGAGTGATACTTGGCTTAGTGTACCCAAGAGTTGGAAGCAGAGAAGGAAACACGGGTGGCTATTGAGCTTAGATTGGCTCGGGAGACGGTATTGTTTGAACAGGAGTTAGCAAAGGCTACAATTGAAAAAGTATGTTTTGGAGACAAGTTTGGTGCAAGCACGGGAGGAATCTGATGTGATGGAAAAAGAACTACGAAGCGGCATTGATGGGGAGGGCAGCACTTCAGCTTTTTTAGGGATGCCCTCCACCCCTTCTCTTCAGTGATTTTCTTATTCTATGTAGTGTATTTCATCTCCCTTTTGTTGTAAGTTGTCAGAGACGACTTGTTTTTTTGGGGGGGATGATGTTGTCGGGATATTTGAATGTACCGGTTAATATGTTAATTAGGTGTTATGTTAGCCTCGATCGTTAGTGACCGAGAGGTAAATTGTTGCGTCATGACATTTTGGTCGTGGCCCTTCAGGTAGTTTATATACCCTCTCGGAGGATGGACACAAGATATATATTATGGTATTATTATTATTATGATGTAAATGTACTTGCCAGATTGGAATGATTAATGAAAGTATTTATTATTCTCTGATATATTCTATGTTTACTATATTTCCTGTACTATGTCTATGCAATACTAAGTTTACCCCAGACGGGCAAACAAGCTGCACCCAAACCAATAGGACATATTTGTCCTAGAATCACAAACCTTTTTACAATATTAAAGATTGATCTTCATGAAAATTATATTGGGAAAGATTTCTAGCATAATTTGAAGGCTAATGTTCCAAGTTTTAGAAATCTAAGTATGCAGATTAGCAAGGATTGACCAAAAAGAATTGAACATGCAAATCAGGCTTAGTTAGAGTATATACCCTATATCTATTGAACATCCTTCCCAAAGGATAACATAAAAAGAACTCCTAAAAAGAAACAATATCAAAATGTTGCATATGGGGCTTGAGCACCTTAGAAGTTTCGCACTTTAGAAGGCTCAATTATGGAAAACTTAGTAATGTTGGAGTTTTCTAGTAAAACCCTAGAGGTTGTGGGATGAGCCCCAACTGGCATATTAAACCCCGAAGCATCTTGAGTTCCAATTTCTGGGCCTGGCTTGTAATGTGTGACAGTATTGGGTGCATGAACCATATGAAGAGTTGGGTCCAAGACACCATGGTCTATAGTGGTATTTACAGATTTAATAGAAGTGTCATCGTTGGTGTTGTCCACAAAGGCAGTTGCACCACCAGTATGAAACTCTCTAATGATCATTAACATAAAATTAGGGTCTGTCATAGAAGACATGGGAGTAGGACTAGTCATCACAAATTTTTTATGAGGCTCCTTATAGGTATTGTAGTTTTATTTATAAGTCCTATTTGAATTTCCTTTTATTTGATTAATATTTAATTTCTTCTCATAATCTTCAATTAGCACAAACATTTCAGCAACAAACTTAAAGCTATTATTGTTATTGAGATTCTCATTTTAGCAACATCCTGTTTGAAGATTAGTCTTAGTTATTGCAGCCAACTTTAGTGCCTAGAGGGTTGAGATGGGATTCTTAATGATGGAATGTGCAATCAAATGTTGAGAGTGAACTAAAGTTGGCTCTAGTAACTCTAATTATTCTTCATATTTATGTATGGGTGCATGTCTCTCTGTCTGTATGTCTGTCTGTGTGTTTGTATGTATGTGTGTATAATTGTGTATGTTGTGTGTATGTATGTGTGTGTCTGTGTGTTCACGCATGTGCATGAATGTGGCTTTAAAATGACTATTTCTAATCAAATCTATTATGATCTGTTGATCAAAAATGTGGAATTAAACTGGTAGTCTTCTAGGTTTCAAAACAATATGAGAATTGGATCATCTTTCTTAGTTGTAAAGTGGAGTATACAATGATACTAGCACTAAGATGGATGTTACAGGTTTTGAATATATTTCAAGAACTACACATGCACAATTTCTCTAAAGAAGATAATGATCAATTGTTGCTTTGCTGAAAAATCTTGAGGTGATTCCTCAAACTATAACTTCAATCTGATAGGACTTACTTTTCTCTGAAGATAATCGTTTGGTTTTTAGGTGATGATTGGGAGCATGAAGAAATATTCATAGATGATGATGAAGCTATTGGAAATGATCCCAAAGAGAGATGAATTAGCCCCTGAAGTTCCAGCCCCACTAGAAATCAAGCAGGTTTTGTTGCATAACTTTTGTTGAGGACATCCTTTCTATTATCTATTAATTAGAAGAATTTGTTTATCATTTAACTTTCTACTGATGCAACCAGTTTTGATAATTATACTTTCCTAATCCTATTAAATAATGTCTTGGAATTGTGTTTTGTATTGGGAACTTGTTGGTGTAAAGACAGATCATTAAATTTATTAGCTGCTTGACTTGTTATTGAACACAGAAGAAAATTGCAAAAATAAATGGAATTTCTATTAGTTTCCACAGATGGCTGAATGGAAAGCAGTACTGTACAAAGGACCAAGTACAAAGAAACTAAAGGGAGTAGCAAAATTAGGTCAAGAACTAGAGATTGAAGAATGCTATAGCTGAAGTTCCCTCCACAAGGGAAAGCTGATATAGATGAATCTTTAGAACACTGAAGATGGTCATAGAACATTTACTAATTTTGATCTCAACTGTGTTCTCTGACCTCCCATGGTCAAGAAGTAGTTTTCCTGGGATTATGCTAACCAGATGTATAAATCATTATGACTTTAGACTGTCTTCCCACAATACATTATCCTTTAGCTAGGCATCTAATTATCCTTTCACATCAATTCACTAAAACATGGATAATTGACTCTTCCACACTCACACACATCCTCATTAGCAAAGAGGGGCATCCATGCTGAGTTCTGAACCTGAGTTGTTATGATAATAAACATTTGAAAATACATCTAGACAAAAGCATAGTAGGACAAGATGAAGTTGGTAGAGTGTTAAAATTTCCAACTAGTCATCATCTTAGCAGTACTAGCGGCCAGGCTAATAAGAGGGACCTATTAATGTATAATGTCCCCTTCCCAGCACTAGACCATTTCGATGCCTGATTAGTCTATCTACCCATCTGGATAGGCTAATGGCTTCTTTACGGAGGATACTAGCTAGTCATAGGGTTATGTGGGCGATTATTTATTCTCTGAGCTCTGTTTCTAAAGTCAAAATCACTTTATTTAATAAAGTGTCATTATAAAGTCACTTTATGTCTTATTATAAAGTCACTTTATATTTTAAAGTTACTTTACTTTATAAAAATGACTTAAGTGGGATTTTATCTCACATGGCTTAGTTTTGTGTGCTGACACTCATTTCAAGGTTATAAAAGCAAAAAGATACACCTTGGGAAAAGCACCATGAAATGTTAAAAGAAAACAAGAAATATAAATCTGGTTACTCACGTGACTGGTTCTTTTCCAAGGATGCAAACCCTCAGAAATTGTGAGAGGTTGGACGAAGCCCCAACTCCTCATTAAGGGTGGAATCACACAGGTTTCACATTGGGATTTATTGGTAAGAAGAAGTTTTATCCAACATCTTTTCAGCAAGGGCAAATACATGTATGTGTTCAGTTTTAAATCTAATATTACAAATAACAGCATAAGTGGTATGAGGAATTGTGGGGAATGACTGCACTTATGCCATACTTTCGAAGTAGTATATATATGTTCCCATTCACTGGCGGACACCATACATTACTGTGAACTACAACACTAGATATTAGTCTCGAAAACTTGGAAGACTTCCAGCCGTACCATTCTGCTAGCGTGAGGCTTCACGTCACTAGAGCTTGTAGTCACGTTTGTTGGTAAACGAGTATTTGCAGAGTGTTAGAAGAGACACGTATAGAAATCCTAGGTGTCATCCTCACCTTGACGTGCCACCTTTGGTCGAGTCACTAACTCGTGAGAGTTGGACACCTTGTGCATGTGACAGTCACAACCTCCCATATTCTTGGCCACCACAGGCGTTAGAGGAAAGATCATGCCTTATGCAGATGTTGTGTGATGACAGGGTATGCATTGATTGAGATTGGCTAGTGTGGATGGGACTAGTGCACAAGTGTCTACATGGACACTCTTGATAAACTGACAACCAGTTTGCAGCTACAGAAGAGTTCTTCACCAACTGCAACCAAGCTTGCTATTATCGGTTGGTCATTCTTAGCATCTCGATTATTTGGGATTTGTGGATTAATAAAAATTGTGTTCATTAGAGTCTCATTCTTCCATTTGGAATATTAATTCACTATTCATTATTCACTATTATGTATTGGATAATATATGTTAAATAAAAACTTGAAGATTATATGTTGTAAAACATATGCTCTTAGTTACAGTCATTATCTTTATATGAAGTGGCGGTAAAAAATCGGTTCTAGTACTCAGTGCGGGTGGTTGTATGATTTGTTTGAAGTGTTTCAACAAACCCAAACTATAAACAAAACTCATATGCACCACACTAGTCAGGAAAATTCCCAATAGAGATTGGTATAGGTCATTACAGTGGTATTAGAGCTAGCGGTCTTGCAAGCCTAGTGGGCATTTCTTACAGCTTGGGTAATATTGTCCAAGCATGCATAACATACACAGGGAATATAATCTCAGACATAATAGGGCTGAACAGGGATAGTCTGAACCATCAGTACAGGTAGATATAGAGGACAGTCATAGAGAGGCAAACGAGCAGATTATTTTTGAATAGGACACTCGAGATACAGTCTTGGCAGATGAGGATAGAGAAGTCAGAGAAATAATGAGGGCTATTCATGAGGGACAAGATCACATCACTAATGTATTAACTCAGCTCATAGGGGTTTTCCAGTAGTTGACAGTGACACCTAGGAGGCCCCCGAGCCATCACAATGGTGGCAGCAATGTAGCAGGGTCACCCAGAGTTGAAAGAGTAGGCAATCATACTACAAAAAGGCCTCTTATGCCTACCTTTATAGAGAATAATGCAGAGGATGAGGTAGCCCTACTTGAGGTAGCCATAGGCCTTCCAAATAATGTTTTAGCCATGCATGATGAGTGGGAAATGTTACCTAATAGAGTGAAGGTTAACTTGACCTTTGTCCAGTACATGGCACATAAGAGGGAATTTGGTAGAGCACAACAGGATAGGAGACCCAAGGGACATAACATAGACCTTAAGCATGCAATGAATAAATTGACCCTTCCTACTTTTGATGGAAACAGTAAGACATCTATGAGAGCTTGGATTCACAAGCTAGATACCTTCTTGACCTTGAAAACCATGTCAGAGATAGAGGCGATTAAGTTCGCAACCATGCATTTAGAGGGGGCAGCATATGATTGGTGGCATCATGGCCTTGTCACCGAGAATCACGGATTGATTGCATCATACGAGATCTTCAGCACTAAATTGACCACTCACCTTGATAGGAAGGACATTGAGGTCTACTACAGAGAGTTAGCCCAGCTGAGATAGAGTGGGTCATTGGACCACTACATTGATGAGTTTTAGAGGATATCCATCATGGTTCCAGATATGGCAGGGAAGAGGAAGGTAATGTTGTTTATTGAGGGACTTCAAGACAGATTCAGAGGGCTGGTTAGAGTCCTCAAGCTGAGCACACTAGATGACACTATTAAGTTAGTACTTGATTTGGATTCACCTTTTTCCATCTTGCAGCCACCGAAGAAAACCTTTAAGGGATCTTCTTCATTTTAGAAAAATAAAAATCAGAATAAGAGCATGCCACCTAGACTTGACTTCGAGACTCGGAATGAGTTGAGAATAAAGAAGTTGTGCTTCACATGTAGAGAGCCTTGGGCTCCAGATCACAGGTGCATTGGGAAAGGAAAGGTATACTACATTGAGGTGGCATCCGATGACGATTGTGAACAACAAGAGGGCAACAATGATGAGGGTAGTGATGAGGAGGCTCAGGATGAGCATTCAGTAGAGGGGAAGAAAATGGAGGTTCACCATGGGCAACCCCTATTACTTTAGCATCCCTCTTGGGTATTCCCGCATGTCACTCTTTTTGCCTCAAGGGAGTAGTTAGGGGACAACGGATCTTTTGTCTTCTAGACATAGGTGCAACGCATAATTTTATCAGCCCTGATTTGGTTTCGAGGAGAGGACTCCCGATAGATAACATCTTAGAGTTTGAGGTACAGGTGGCCGGGGGAGATTTGTTGAGTTGTACAAGGAGGATTTCAAGACTCCAGATTCACTTTGGACAGTATCTCCTAGAGGCATATTTCTATGTCATTGACTTGGATAGTCTTGACGCCATCCTAGGCATGCAGTGGCTATAGACCCTAGGGAGATATACCATCGATCATCAGCTAAAACAATTAGAGATTATGCAGGGTGATCAGTTGGTTATGCTTAAGCCCATGACAAATAGTGGATCACGAGTGGTTTCAGCTCACAGGATGGAGGCCATCATCAGACACAACAACATGGAGTGGGCAGCCCAATGCTTCATATCCTATAGACCCTCACTAGATTCAGGGTAGAAAATTCACATTGACATACAGGATGTGCTTGATAAGCACAAGTGGGTTTTTGAGGACATCCCTCTAGGTATACCTCCAGACAAGGGCTTCAAGAAAATCATTGAGTTGGAGGAGGGGGCCAAGCCCATAGTCACCACTCCTTATTGTCATCCTAGGAACTACAAGGAGGAGATTGAGAAGATGATTAAGGAGCTTTTAGACATGGGGCACATTAGACCAAGTTCCAGCCCTTTCGCTTCTTTAGTAGTTTTGGTGAAGAAAAAGGATGGCGTTCTTCACATGTGTATTGATTACCCTACTCTGAATAAGAGAACCATCAAAAATAGGTACCCCATCCTCAAGATTGATGAGCTTCTAGATGAGTTGCATGGGGCAGTCTATTTCTTGAAGATTGATCTTCGATTAGGGTACCATTAGATACGTGTCCGTGATGAGGATGTCCTTAAGATAGCTTTCAAGTGCCACTACAGACACTATGAGTTTTTAGTGATGCCATTTGGGCTCACTACCGCACCTACCACTTTTCAGTCTTGCATGAATCACATAATTAAAATGTAGTTTCGCAAGAGCATCCTAGTATTCTTTGATGACATTCTAGTCTTCAGTAGGACATGGGCAGAGCACTTACAACACTTGGATGAGGTTCTTAACATCATGGAGAGTTAGTCTCTATTTGCAAAAGAATCCAAGTGAGAGTTTGGGTTGACTGATATTCTCTATCTAGGGCATGTGATAGGGGTAGATGGAGTTATGGTGCACTAGGAGAAGATCCAAGCAATTCAGGATTGGCCACCACCGCGGAATGTATCAGACTTGAGAGGGTTCCTTGGGCTATGTTCTTACTACAGGAGGGTTGTTAAGGGATTTTCTCAGATAGATGCTCCCCTCATTGACCTTACTCAAAAAGGAGCTTTCAGGTGGATAGCTGAGGCTACAACTATCTTTGACAGGCTCAAGACCATCATGAGTACTTGTCCGGTTTTAGCTCTTCCAGACTTCTCTCACATCTTTTTTTTAGAGTGTGATGCTTTGAAAAATGAGATTGGTATAGTATTGATGCAGGACAGGCACCCCATAGCATTTGAGAGCAGGAAACTCAAGGATAGTGAAAGGATTTATTCAACTTATGACAAGGAGATGCTTGCCATTATGCACGCCTTGGCTAAATTCAGACAGTATCTGGTGGGTGGCAAGTTCGCAATCTAAATAGACCATAATAGCTTACACTACTTCTTGGAGCAGAAGGAGTTGAATGAGAGGCAACAAAAGTGGGTCAGTAAGATTCAGGCATATGATTTTGACATCGAGTATGTCAAGGGGAAGAATAACATCGTGGATGACACACTCTCCAGGAGACCCTCAATAGCGGTTTGTTATATATTGTCGAAGATTTCTGCTAATTGGAAATCCCTTTTGCTGGTTGAGTATTCTAAGAATACTCAAGCTTGTAAGGTTTTGGATGGATAGTCTCTAGATAGTAGGTACAAGGTGGTTGATGACATTATTCTTTTAAGGAAAGGATCTACCTAGTGTCGGGTTCTAAGCTTAAGGCTAAGATACTGAGGGTTGTTCATGATACGCCCACAACAATACATCCAAGATTATTCAAAACTTACAGGTAGGTCATAGAGAGGTTCTCAAGGAAGGGCCTCAAGGATGACGTACTCCAGCATGTCAAAAAGTGCCAGACTTGTCAGCAGAACAAGTCAGAGCACGAGCATCCGACAGGGTTATTGCAGCCCCTTCTCATTCTAGCTCAGAAGTGGGAGGGTATCTTGATGGATTTCATTACTAGTTTTCCTAGAGTGCAGGGTAGGGATAGTATCTATGTGGTGGTCAACAGACTCACCAAGTTCGCTCACTTCTTTGCTATTGTTGTGGACTGGTCAACCTCACTGGTAGTAGAGTTATTTTTTCAAGAGGTTTTTAGATTGCATGGTCTCCCTAAGACAATTGTGAGCTACAGGGATAATAAGTTCCTCAAAACCTTCTAGCAGGAGTTGTTCAGGTTGGAAGGCATTGAGTTGACACCTAGTACTAGTTACCACCCACAAACAGATGGTCAAATGGAGATTGTGAACAAATGGGTGGATGGCTACCTTCGGAGTTATGTAGTCAGACAGCAGAGAGTGTGGGTCTGATGGTTGTAGTTGGGGGAGTTTTTCTATAACTCCATATATCACATGACTATCGGCATGTCACCATTTTGAGCTCTCTATGATAGCAAGCCACTCTCTTTCATAGATTGGGCTCTACAGGACAACAAGGCCCTGGTTGTGGGAGACTGGTTACAGGATCACAAGGATATTCTTAGATCTCTCAAGGAGAATATTCAGAGGGCATATAATCAGCAAAAGATGTATGTAGATCGATATAAGACAGGGTGGAGTTTTGACATAGGTAATATGGTTTACCTTTGCCTACATCCTTACAGGCAATGTTCACTAAAGAAGAGTGGTTCAGAGAAGCTCATGCCTAGATTTTATGGTCCTTATCGCATCTCGAGGAGAGTTGGCAAGGTGGCTTACGAGCTAGAGCTTCCGTCAAGTAGTAGGATCTACAATTTTTTCCATGTATCTTGCCTCAAGAAGGCAATCGAAAAGCATGTAGTGGTTTCAGATGGATTACCCCCACTGGATGAGGAAGGGAAACTAGTTTTGGTTCTTGCTAAGGTTATTGAGGTTAGAGAGAGTAAATTGTGGAACAGGGTTGTTCGTGTGTACTCAATTCGGTGGAAGGACTTACCATACAAGGATGCTACATGGGAGGGTGAGTCAATTTTGCAGCACCCAGTATTGAGATTTCTTGAGGGCAAGCAATCCCGAGAAAGGAGGACTGTAATGTCCCTTTCCCAGCACTAGACCATTTTGATACTTGATTAGTCTATCTACCCATCCAGATAGGCTAATGGATTCTTTATGGAGGATGCCAGCTAGTCACAGGGTTACATGGGTGATTATTTATTCTCTAAGCTCTGTTTCTATAGTCAAAATTGCTTTATTTTATAAAGTGTTATTATAAAGTCACTTTATGTCTTATTATAAAGTCGCTTTATGTCTTATTATAAAGTCACTTTATATTTTAAAGTTACTTTACTTTATAAAAGTGACTTAAGTGAGCTTTTATCCCACGTGGCTTAGTTTAGTGTGCTTGCACTCATTTTTTGAGGTTATAAAAGCAAAAGATACACCTCAGAAAAAAACACCATGAAATGTTAAAACAAAACAAGAAATATAAATCTGGTTACTCATGTGACTGGTTCTTTTCCAAGGATGCAAACCCTCAGAAATTGTGAGAGGTTGGACATAGCCCAACTCCTCATTAAGGGTGGAATCACATAGGTTTCACATTGGGATTTATTGGGAAGAAGAAGTTTAAACTATCTAGCATCTTTTTAGCAAGGGCATATACATGTATGTGTTTAGTTATAAATCTGATATTGCGAATAACAGCATAAGTAGTATGAGGAATTGTGGGGAATGACTAAACTTATGCCATACTTCTGAAATGGTATATATATATATATATATATATATATATATATATATATATATATATATATATATATATATATATATATATATATATATATATATATATGTTCCCATTCACTAGTGGACACCGTACATTACTGTGAACTGCAACACCAGATACCAGTGTCAAAAACATGGAAGACTTCCAGCCATACCATTTTGCCAGCATGGAGGCTTCACGTCACTGGAGCTTGTAGTCACGTTCGTTGGTAAAGGAGTATCTGCAAAGTGTTAGAAGAGGAACGTATAGAAATCCTAGGCATCATCCTCACCTTGACATGCCACTTTGGTTGAGTCCCTAACTCATGAGAGTTGGACTCCTTGTGCGCGTGACAGTCACAACCTCCTGTATTCTTGGCCAGCACAGGTGTTAGAGGAGAGAGCATGCCTTATACGACAGCTGTGTGATGGCAGGGTATGCACTGATCGAGATTGGCTAGTGTGGACAGGACTAGTGCTCAAGTGTCTACACGCACGCTCTTGATAAACCATTAACTAGTTCGCAGCTCTAAGAGAGTTCTTCACCAACCGCAACCAAGCTTGGTATTATCAGTTGGTCGTTCTTATCATCTTAGTTATTTGGGATTTGAGGATTAAAATAGTGTTCATTAGAGTCTCATTCTTCCATTTGGAATATTAATTCACTGTTCATTATTTACTGATGTGTATTGGATGGTATATGTTAAATAAAAACTTGTAGATTATATGCTGTAAAATATATGCTCTTAGTTACAGTCATTATCTTGATATGAAGTGGCGGTAAACAATCGGTTCTAGTACTCAGTGCAGGTGGTTGTATGATTTTTTCGGAGTGTTTCAACAAACCCAAACTATAAACGAAACTCCTATGCACCACACTAGTCAAGAAAATTCCCAGCAGAGATTGGCATAGGTCATTACATAATGGAAGGAAATGAACGTGAATTGATAAATCTCTAACTAGCCACTATATTATCAATATTAATAGTCATCGTGCACTTTCCTAAGGTTGAAAATTGGATGCATTCAGCTAGAACCTTTAAGTTTAATTGGTTTTTATTGTTGAGAATCTCGTTTGTGTGGTAAGGATTGCTAAATGTAATTCTTATGCTCATCCTACTTGGAGGTCTCGAGTGAGTCATGGGAGTCTACAAATGGTGAGATTTACCTTGAATCTTGTAATAGAGATTGCACCTGAAGATGCAATGCTTCTTCCATAATGGATCCAGGTTACATATCTTAAGCTCTTATGGTAAATGGCTGTAGTTTCTTCAAGTGTTAGTAGATAATTGATTGCAATTTTTATTTATTGTTGTTTCAGAACATTTTTTGCAAAATACTAATGAAATGATATTGATTTGGACATTGAGGTTATGTTAATTTTTTATTCATGTACATTCGGACATTATAGGATGAAGATGATGAGGATGGTGAAGGTAACGATGAGGGGGGTGAAGGTCTAAGTAAATCTAGAAAGGAGTCGAAGAAGTTGTTAGGAAGACAATCTGGTTTAAATGAATCAAATGGTGAAGAAGACGATGAGGATGAAGATGTATGCTTTTTCCCTTCTGCTTCTGAGAGTATTTTCATTATTCTGCCAAAAACTTTATCCTAAGCATTGCACATTTAATTTCATGCTCGCATATGGAAATGGATGATAGAAAACATACTGCTGAGGAAACTTAACTTTTTCTTTTAGAAGATGCTCCAAAGATAAGGGGGTGATATTTTTTTGCCAGTTAATTGCTAGTTGCTACTGTGATCAAGCAATTCAATATATATTTCTTTAGCAAGACTGACAAAATACATGATTGATTTGAAATTATAGCAGGATTATATGTGCTACTATTTTGTTTGGCTTTCACATTTACTTTAATTCTTCTAATCCAAGGTCTACTTGCAAATATTAAAACACTAGATGGACACAAGCCAAAGGTTGGCAAATTCATTCTCTGGTAAGTGAAGGAAATCATTGGAAATATCTAATTACTTTCTATAAGTTAAAACCCACTCAAGCTAAGCTTGCAAATGAGGATTTAAAATTTATAAATATCTTTGGGACCGACTGTCAGCATTACATTCCAGGCTTACAAGTTATTTATGAATAGAATGTCCAATCATTGGACCATTCCATGCCTCAACTTGGATTTCCTCCACGTCCCTTAGTTCAAAGAAAAACATACTTTGTTTAGAATATTAAAGTTCTAAAAAAATTTACCCCATGTTGGCAATAGTGTACTTTGTCACATTCTAGTCAAATACCATTTTAAATTAACAACCCCCTACAACATAACAGTGTATCACTCCTTAATTACATAACCCCAGTAATGAACCTTTTTGTCTTAATATCAACGTCGCAATAGTTAGCATAGCACATTCCAACACTTTAAATCAAAGGTCTCCTTTCAAAATATAGCAATTAAATGAACACAGTATTGTATGAACATAAGAAAAATAAAATCAACTCATGTTCCATTGAAGCATGATGAAATGATAATTGTTGCCACATATTTTTTATGTGATTGTTACACTAGACATGTTTAAAATGTGAAATCATAGAACACGCGGTAACTATCTCTCAAAATATCCCAAAGAGATGTCATTACTTGAAGAACAATGAACTTAATGCCCCATATTTTGTACACTTGTAGGAGCTGACCTTCAGATGTCATGTGCTATCCTTTATGACCCTTTGGGATATTTGTTTACAACCAGTCTTGCTGAGACTTTGAAGTTTTGCATCCTCATTTGCATGCATCAATTTCCTATTTTATATTTTTCTTTTAGAGCTTATGACTATAAAAAGTTGTGAACCAGAGCACTAAGATTAAAAGAATCCTTGAAATTGTAAAGTTATATTTGTAGGAAAGCTATGAAATTGAATATTTCTCCGCACAACCTTACTGATAATTTTTATAAAAAGGTGACCATTCTTATATCTAATGATGTAATGGATGAAAATTCATTCGCCCAACCAGGAAAGGTTTGATTGGAGATTTCCTCTTTGCAAATAAAATATATTTTTCTATACAACTTGCATGTGGGAGATGATGCAGATTGCACCTAAAGCATTCACAATGAATGATAATGGAGCTAATAAAAGTATTGTCACTCCTTCACATTCTGTTATTTCACTTAATCTCCCAATTGATCATTTTATGCATTCAGCAATATGAAACAATTTATACGTTTTGGCTTTTGTAAGGATAGTTGCAGATACCACCAAACCTATCCAGGTTTATGTTGAGGTTTCCCAAAAAAAAAGTTAGGATGACTTGCCAGTTCTTAATATATCATTATAATAGACTCATAGAACTAAAATGTATAAACTGTTTCAAGATATGTTCAAAGATGGTGTACTTTCTCAACTATTGGTAAGACACACTGTAAGTTTCCATGTGATGCTACAAATGCAAATTCAGTTTCATATATAAATTTATACACCAAGATGATCTATACACCATCTGAAAAACCACATTTGGTAGTCTTAAAAATTTTGAATTTCTCTACCTGCAGGTGAATGCATTGCAAAGTTGTGCAATAGTTACATGTAATGGAATCAATGCTAAGACTTTTAGATGCATCCTGTAAATTTAGATCTTTCACAGTATATTAATTTTTCATTAAATATTTCTCAAAGAAATTATATATATGAGCATTTCAATTAATGATATTTTAGGCGTGTTTGTTAAAGATCTCTTCAAACTACATGAAGGGGAAAATTGGCTTGCTAGAGTAAATCGTAATTGTGTTAATCATCCTCGGTCTAAAGCTTCAGATTTGACTAGTGGATCACTTTGAAGTATTGAACTAGGATCAAACAAAGACATCATTTCATTTCCTTTGGGAAATCTCAAAGTGATTTTATTGAACACAACGTGGCATTTGTTCAATAGAGCATCTGAAATGGGACAACCTTGTCACACACTTGTAGCATTTTATAAAACATGAAGTTGAAGGATATTTCAACTCCTAGTTTGAATTTAATGATTTCAAAAAATATCGGGCTTTATATATATATATATATATATATATATATATATATATATATATTTTAACTTAGATGTAATTTAGATTAATAAAAGACATCATCCATTTTATCTAATTTGGTTGGTTCTTGCAGAGGCTTTACTAGAAATTTGCTTCAAGGGCACACCTTGAATTATTGTTAACTTGCCACTTCGACTTATGGGTCGTACATCTTAGAAACAAAAGAAAGTTGACAGTCCAATGCTTTAATCTTGCAGCTTGAGGAACTAAGGTGTGTATTCCCTTTATTTCTTGTTTATTAGAATTAGTGCTGAGAATTATAGTTTTAATGTTGTATGCCCCCCACTTTCACGTTTAACATTTCCCCTAAAAATTTTCCATTCTCATTCAGAATACTTGTCCTTTGTTTTTCATCTTTATTAAATCATATGCCACTTTATTTAGCATGATGACCAATGCAAAATATTTAAGGGTAAATATACCTATGTAACTTAGGTGTGAATGCAAGCCATAAAAGCAACCAAGCATGTTATGTACTTGTAACCCATTTTCTAGGTCATTGATAGTGGATGCACTTTGGGATATGACACTAGATAGAGCCACAATTGATAAGGGTAAAACTAAAATATGGTAAATTGTTGTACATCACTATCTCTTTAGTATGTTAAACATGGTTAAACCTAACCCAGTAGTCAACAAAAAAGACATGCGAGCCAAATTTGGCATTTTATGATTGATGTATTGGATAGAAGTGCAATAGATTGGTAGGTTATTAGGAGTGTGGACTTTTGAAGAAGTAAAGCTTTTGATGGGTTAATCAGGAGTGAAAATGTAGAAGGTATGATCATTAGTACATACTTGGTCTCTATTTAATGTGGTTGGTTTCCCCTAGAGATAGATGTTTGTCATTATAATAAGGGGAACGAGCCATATGTAATAGATTTTTGAATGACATCATTCACTTCATCCTTATATTGCACATTGAATAACTTCACCATTCAGTTTAAAGTATCACTAGTCATCCTCCCCTTAGGCTTTTCTACCCTTGAACTATATATGGAAAAACTTGAAATTGTGTTTAATGGAAAGTACTAGTATACATGGTATGATTATTTTTTAAAAGGTACTAGCTCAATGGAAAAACAACTACTTTACAAGTAGGAGGATGGTGGTTCAATTCTATTGTGCTCTAATATGACTAAATATATGACTAATAAATGATCAAATCAATGACCAAATAAACAACTAAATAAATGACTAAATCAATGACCAAATAAACAACCAAATAAATGACTAAATAATTGACTAAAAAATGACCAAATCAATGACTAAAATAGTTTAGTCATAAATTTGGTCGTGAGATAAATGACCGACAATAAACTCTTAATGGTCACATGATCAAAATTAGTCATTTATCTACAATTTTTAGTAGTTTATTTAGTCATATGTTGTTGTTTTTGTACTAGTGCACACAAACATTGCAATCTAACAATCGCGTCTCACTATATTTGTTCATGGAGAATTCATTACATGGAGCACCATCAAGTATTCCCCGTAGTTTGTTTTTTCCCATTAGAGTTGCAAGTGGAAGGGATATACATGAGTGAGGAAAGACATCAGGGGGATCATCATCGAATCATCAATGATCATTTTATTTTCCACAATGCAACCCTAATCCTATCAATGATCGACAATGACAACTTTATACTATTCCGATGATAACAAGTTATGCCAATAAAATAAAAGTGGGGCCCAAGGATTCTAGTGATTTTCTGGAGAAGATTTAAAGAGGTAATACATTTCAAATAACAGGTAAGTATTGAGGTAAGAATTTTATTGTTTTGACATTTGGAGGTTAAAACATTATTAATTTTCCTTATAGTTCATTTATTTGAATCTTTTAAGGGGAAAATAAATTCGTGTGAAATGTTTTATTCATACTTAAAAGTAATTTCTCATCTTATTTAAATTTTGCCCCAAATTGAGCACTCGATAAATATTTCACCATGGTTAATAGTGTTGATTTTAATGATTTTTGGTATTATATTAACATTACGTTTCAAGTGGTTTGCTCTCTAGAGAACGCCAAATTCTCGCTGCATCCAGGTATGAATGCACATCCCCAATTGGAGCCATCGGTGGAGCCCAAAATTACAGGCACAAATTTGAATAAATTTTTCGGGAAGTGTTTATTATTGTTTCATTTTTATATTCATTTCCTTGTCAAACTATATGAGCAAAATTAATCATTTTATTTCAATGTGTTAAATGCATTTATATTTTTTGAAATAAAAAATAATTATAAAAGAATAATAATAATGTTTAGGCAAAAGAGGTGTTTTAAAGTAAAATATTCATTTCTGAACAAAAGGGTGGTGAGAGGTAAGAAAATCAAAGCAATTTTCACACAGGAGTATATCTTACCCAAAAGTATTTTTGATTTGCAATGTGATTATTTTTTGCATATAGATATTATTTACAAAATCATTAATGAGAAAAAAGGGAGGGGAGAGGGAGTTGAACACTCAACCTCTCAACCCATCCCTCTTTTCTATCCTAACTACCCAAACTCTCCGCCCTTCTGTACCACACCCCACCCCATCCAATTAGTCTATGTTATTCCTTGAAAACATAAGTTAGAGTGAAAGGGTATAAACACATGGTTTTCACTCTATGTGGAAAAATTTATGTTGGGGTAAAATTTCCTTTTTACAACATAATATGAAAGTACTTCTATGGAAAAAGCATTAAATCATTCTCACGATAAAAATATAAATTACCCTAGTTGCTAAATAAAATATCTTATTAGGGTAATTTATTCCTTAAAATAATTTTATCATCTTGATTAATTCCAATGATGAAGTATGTATTAAAAAATTGTTTTAAAAATAAATAAGATGAAATTTGATCTATCATGATGTTTGACTATGTTATTTATGTTCAAAAATTTGATCCAAATAAAAAAAAAATTCAACATGGTACTTCGAGATATTGATAGTGTAGAGGGAGTATTCCTTGCCCAAATATTTCTTTGTTAATATTTTGAAATATTTTATGAGAGGAATTGGAATATAGGGTTGATAAATTAAAATGGAGTTTTATTTTAATAAATTATTAAGGAAGAATTACTTTTATTTGTGAGGGGTATGATATAAAATATTTTGATAGTAATGGTGAAATCTTTTAATTTAAATTAAAAGAAATTTATATTATGAATGAAATAATGTTTTTAATATTTGATTGCATAGGAAATTAAATTTTTACAATCTTATAAG
The DNA here is from genome assembly GCA_027943335.1 of Chamaecyparis obtusa. Classification (NCBI taxonomy): domain Eukaryota; kingdom Viridiplantae; phylum Streptophyta; class Pinopsida; order Cupressales; family Cupressaceae; genus Chamaecyparis; species Chamaecyparis obtusa. Next base: position 165,920 of record BSBK01004531.1, read on the forward strand.
GATGCAATATTGTTTATAAATGTGTTTACCTTATGTAAATTAATCTTGAGATATCATTTTATGGTGAACACATTCTTGTATTGTTTTGAAAATGGTAATTTATTTCATATTACTTTCTGGAAAACTATATTTTTCAAAAGAAGAAATATATTTATATTGGTATGATTTACAAAATAATAAAAATTTTATCCTATAACAATAGCTTGGGGATTAAGTTGAATATTTTTATGAAGTTAAATTTTTCCTTAAAAGGAAGGATATATATATATATATATATATATATATATATATATATATATATATATACACACTTTTTACATGGCATCATGGTAATGTTATTCTTTTATATATTATTGAATATAATATTTTTTGGGGGCCTTATGTTAAATTTTGAAAATCATTAGTAGGAAAACCTCATTTAACATATATAGTATTTTGATTAAGTTTTATAAGTGTATTTTTCAAATGATAAAGTATGCTATAAAGGATTATTTTGGAAACTATACATGGATTAATAATAATATTGCTTTTCTAGAAAACCTTAATGAAGATTAAGGTTAGATATCTAATTAATTTATCTTATGTGCAGAAGAGAGATATTCTAAATAGAAGAATTACTAAAGATCTTATAAATTAAATATATTAACCTTAAAAATGGTTAATATTTTACATTGTAATTATATTTTTGTTTCAGTTAGTGATTAGGTTGTTGTTTTGAACCGACACCTTAGTCTGAAGTTTGTTTGCATCCGTTCAAAAACATATTAATGCGGATACCAAGACTGAGGTAAGGGACACTGCCATTAGATTGGAAATTCTTTTTGAAACTCTTGAGAAGGATTCAACTCACAGTTCTTCAACTATGAACTTTTATGTACTAGTTTTCCAACATATATAAAGATAAGTCAGGTATTTCTTTTATTTGTGATTATAAGTTATTTGTTTACTTTTCAATTAGTCTTTTGGATATTCTATTTAATAGAGTGTTAAATTCCCTAAGTGTTATAATTCAAAATCACTATACAATTTGAATATCAGTAGAAAGGTTTGTGTAAGTCTTTCTTTTGTTTCTATTGGTCTCTTGAATAGAGATAAATTTGATAGAACTAGTTGTATAAGCTGATTTGAATTATGCTTTAAGTGGAAGCCTTTGAAATGATGGTCTTGTCTTATTAAAGCAAGTTTTTTAAAATCATCTCTGATCGTACGTAGGATTGAAAGTTTTCTGACTCCATAGCCCAAGTATTTACAAGGCACCAATCTAATTATTATTTGGAAATCATCATTTGGTTCATACTTTGTGGTTTGTAGATTATATAATTATTATTTTAAAAGAATTACTTTTCAGTCCTTAGTATAATCCATTTTAGTCAAGCCTTATAAAGTAGAGATTATCATAAGATTTGTTGTTTTCCTCCAAGGATCATTCACCACCTTTGGATGAACTTTGTTTTGTGTACGCAACTATGCAACATAGCGAATTTGATTGTTTAAAGTTAATTTAGGCCTACCATCCTTAGCTTGATTAAGCCAGAATTGTAGAGGTATCAATTTGTACCTATTAGTTGGCCAAATTTGATCCATCATTTTTGGGCAATAAGAAATTGGCGACTCTACTGGGGAGTTATTTGCAAAAACATCATTTGGGAATTCTAGTTGAAGCATTGGTTAGATTCTATTAGAGAAGAGAAGGGTGGCAACTCTATTTAAAGTTTTCAATAAGTGACTCCATTGGAAATAAGGACTCAAGAGTAGTTTATATTTTTCCTTCTAATAAGAAGGTGGTGACTCCATTTATTCAAAAGTTCAGTTAGTGACTCCACTGAGGGAGGAGATCTAGAAGGGAGATGAAATTTTATCACCATGCTTAAGAAATGGATCAGAAGTATATTTATCCCTATTGATTTCATGCCTTTGGATCTTATAGAATTTAAATGCAGTACAAATGAATGGTTTTCAAAATTTGCATACAAGGTTCCTAAATTCTGTGGAAATTTTAATAAATCAAGTTCTGATAATTTGGATGATTTTTACACATTCATTGATGATTATGAAATTGACACAAAAGGTGATACCATGAGATTGTTTGTCAATTCATTGGAGGGTTATGCAAGAGAAACATTTATTTCATTGCCTTCACAGAGCATCTCATCATGGACTGAATTTGAGCAATGGTTCTTAGATATGTATTATTATGCAGATAATAAGGATAACTTATGTTATGAATGTAGAGAAAACTATGATTGTAATATGAAAGAGGAATCTTGTTTGTCTTCTTTGGACAAGTTTCACAATATGGAAATATATGAAAATGAAACAACAACACAAGTCTTTCTGAGGTTATTTCACATCTGTAAAGAGATACCTTCATATATTAGGCCTTCATTTTTAGAGAAGATGAGACAGTTAGGAATTCACAATGATCCTCAGGTCAAATTTCTGATAAATATATTAGAAGAAGTTGTAAATGTTGCAAGACTGAATGAGGAAAATAGTGAAGAAGGATAAATGCAAGATGAGACTTGTGAAATTCATGACTCCGAAGAAAGTTTCCTCAGTACAGAACAAATTTCAGATTTGTTGGGTGTTGAGTACCAAAAGTATGCTCAAAATAATCGTTCAAACTTCTTCTAAAAACATCATGATAAGAATGTAGAGGTGATATTTGATGAAATAAATGAGATTGCTTCGGACCATGAAAACAAATTGGAAATAGTGTATGAGCAAAACAAAAATTTAACAGAAAGGATTGGTGAAGATGTATTTCAAGATAACTTCAATCAACCATATATGGAGAATGATAAAATCATACATGATATAAGTTTTAAAGGAGAATCTTACTTTAGCAGATCTCTTGTGATAATCGATTACATTGGAAGCATAGGGAAAATTATGAACAACTTGTAAAAAATAATTTGCATAATGTGGTTCAAAAAGATATATTAAAAGGGAATAATGAAAAATTACCAAGGTTTTTTTCTCAGAAGAATGTTGCATCTGTAGAAAATAAATTATACAATGAACGGAATAGCCAGATTCATTGCATTCAGATTTCTCACCAATATTATGTAATATGTAATATGATGCAGTCTCTGTATAATACATGAAGTGATTTAAAGTATTCTTTAGATGAAATGAGGTGTGCTAAATTCTCAAAGGGTCAAAGGGTACACAGGGCAAGTGGTTACAGGATTGGGAATTTTTGAACCAGAAATAACTCATTCAAAATAATCCTATTGTTACTTGATCAAAACAAAATTTTTGACAAAGGTAAAGTTCTCATTCTTTATTAAGCACCAAATAGGTAAGTATATTTTACAGTTTTTAATATTTTGTGTTTCCTTTCATTTTTGACAAGGGTACACAGGGCAAGTGGTTACAGGATTGGGAATTTTTGAACCAGAAATAACTCATTCAAAATAATCCTATTGTTACTTGATCAAAACAAAATTTTTGACAAAGGTAAAGTTCTCATTCTTTATTAAGCACCAAATAGGTAAGTATATTTTACAGTTTTTAATATTTTGTGTTTCCTTTCATTTTTTAAAATCATGCCTTAATACGCCTTTTTAAAAAATTATTTTATATGTATTCTTCTGTTCTTGTCTACATTGGAAATAAAGTTATTACAGTTCAAAAAATGAATAACGTTTTTATATTAAGGGTCCAGATTTGAGGCCATTTTTAAGAAGCAAATGAGTGTTTCTACATCTAAGATGACTCCCAAGCATTTTCCCATAACCAGAGGGGAATTTTGTGGCACTTCAAAGTGTTTCTGGGATGCCACCATGCACAAAAACACCCAAACATTTCTAAAATGACTAGGAAAATTGTATTACCATGAAAACTATTCAAGCCATTCTTTGGGGCTGTAGATGTGTGGTAAATGGACATTTTAATCATAAAATGATTTCCCAAATCATATACCTCAACTTGGGGATTTTATTGATTTTGATTCCCACTTGTCTATTGATCTTTTGATCTTTCTATTTGGTCTACATTTAACTTTGTCTCTTGAGGAATGATTACATCTTATTTGAATGAAAAATCACAACATTTGATTAAATGCTACTTGTTAGGAGCATTCATGCCCCTAACACTCAATAAAATAATTTTTATTTCTCATTGGGAAAGAACTTCCCCTTCCCTACATGAAAATAAGTTGTGATTTTATTTTTGTATGACTTCTCCCCTTCTTTACTTCACTACTACATTTGGGGCCAAATTTCGACATAAACTTCTGACGAGTAATTTTTTTTTAATGAATTTGTTGTTTTTTTAAAAAATAGGCCCCAATGGTTAGTATTCTGATGGGTTTTAAATTGACCATCAAAATTCTGACAGTTTCAGGATATAGATTAAAAAATAAGTGAAGTGCCAAATCATTTTTATTTCGATTGAGCAGGAGAAAATGAGTGAAAGTTGAGTGCGAGAGAAGGTATGTGATTTATTTATCTTTCAGACCTCTGGCATCATATTCGACTACAAATTTCAAATGCATTACATTTTATTAGATCATGAATGCTCTTTGAAATGACTGCATTCTACTGGTGGCGTGCCCTAGCCAGTGCTTTATCTCTATTATTTGATGTTATTGGTGCTTGTGCTCAAGGATATCGATTCACTATTTTGAAATGTTTGGATTCACATTTGTTGATATTACTGGCATGTTTAATGACACCATTGTATAATGCTGAGATGCTATTGTACTGGTGTCATGCCCTAGCCTGTGCTTTAACTCTATTATTTGATGTTATTGGTGCTTGTGCTTAAGGATATCCATTTTTTTGAAATGTTGACTGTGGTTATCAAATGGACAGCCTGTGAGCTTCTAGCTAGGCACCATTTGTATTGATAGCTTAGGGAATCAAATGTATTGTATCATTGATAGTTGAGGCTTTGTTAAAAGGAAATAGGACAAAGAATGATTTTGATTTATTTTCTCTATTTTGATCCCTAAGTGGCTTACAACCCTAGAGAAGTATATGCATATTTACAGATGCAGTTGTATGATACATAGAAGCCAATAATTCACAAGAAATCCATGCATCCAATTTGAATAGAAATTAATACAAAGAAATAGGGTCCTCAAATGGCCTAGTCATCTAGACCTTGATTGTCCCCTCAACTAGTGACCCTTCAAAACTGGGTTATCATGCAATCAATGAGTGAAAAATGCTCACAAAGAGATGCACAACTTGGTAGAAAAGGAATTGATAGTTGAGACTTTGTTAAAAGGAAATAGGACAAAGAATGATTTTGATTTATTTTCTCTATTTTGATCCCTAAGTGGCTTACAACCCTAGAGAAGTATATGCAGATTTACGGATGTAGTTGCAGGATACATAGCAGCTGATAATTCACAAGAAATCCATGCATCCAATTTGAATAGAAATTAATACATATAAATAGGGTCCTCAAATGGCCCAGTCATCTAGACCTTGACTGTCCCCTCAACCAGTGACCCTTCAAAACTAAGTTATCATGCAATCAGTGAGTTATCAACCATCCCTATATAGCTCTCTACTATATATCACTCCATCCTATGATGACCATAGTGATGATTAAAAGTCTACCAAATCCTTCTACAAAACTAAAGCATCTGGAAAGTGATTCGACCCGGTCATGGGAAGTATTTTTGCCTCAAAGATCAAGGGGAGGGATCCCCATTCTATTTCTAGAAAAAATGGTACAATCTCTTTGCGATGTGTGAGAATCCATGTCTCCTATTCATCCATGTAAACACCCCATTCTTGGTTTTAACTTCCCACAATCTATTTTTGGTGACAAAGATCTGAAAATCAAATTGGATCCTGCTCATACTCCCCTTTCTCCTTTGCTCCCTTTCATTGAAGTCATGACCAAGAATGAAGGTCACCTTACCCATACCATTCATGGACTCTGAAATGTTGTTCCAAACTCCTAAAAATTTTCTGTTGCTTCTTGTTCTAGTTTAGTTTCTTTTTGGACTTAAATTTATTTTTCTTGATTGTTCTATTTTCCAAAATTCCTTCCCCATCTCTCAAGAAAAATTCATCTTATGCCCCTCCTTGATTAAGACCCTCTCATCCTCAACATGGTCTTCATCACCTATAGTCTTGATTTCACGGATAGGGGACATGTAAATATATTTAAATACTTGTTCTACCACAATGTCCTCCTGCCCCATCTTCTTGATCTTCCTAGCTAAAGTGGATGAATCCACACACAATAACCCAAAATGAAGGGTTTTGTATCCTTTAATGAATCTCAGGAACTGATAACGCATAGACAGTCAAACTAGTAGTCTCCAAAGCATTAAATAAGTGAATATTAATGTTTGAAAACTTTCCTCTCAACTTCCCCAACCACTCCTAATCGGTTAGAGGGATATTTCTAGAATCTCCACTATTCCTATCCTTACCAAAAATTCTTAAACATACTTTATCTGATATGATAATAACATGCTAAACTGAACCAATGGCATGTCCTTCGTGTGGTACAAGTAAGATTTTTCTATCAAATCTTCCTTCATGAAAGCTGAGTGTGAGAGAAGGTATGTGATTTCTTCATCTTTGATTGGTATCTTTGATGGGCAACATCTTTTGAGCCTCTGGCATCATATTCGACCATAAATTTCAAATGCATTGCATTTTATTTGATCATGAATGCTCATTGAATTGACTGGATTCTATTGGTGTCGTGCCCTAGCCCATGCTTTATCTCCATTATTTGATGTTATTGGTGCTTTTTCTCAAGGATATCAATTCACTTTTTTGAAATGTTTGGATTCACGTTTGTTGATTTTACTGGCATGACCATTGTATATTAGACCTTTATTAATAATTCATCATATTATATAAAGTATGTTTAAGAAGTTTTAGTGTCTAAACACTCAACTAATCCCTCTAACTAATTAGGAGTGGTTGGGGAAGTTGAGAGGAAAGTTTTCAAACATTCATATTCACTTATTGAATGATTTGGAGACTACTGGTTTGATTGTCCATACGTTACCAGTGACTGAGTTTTACTTGAAGTTTGGAATAGCTTGTGCAAGGGTGAAAGTACTTTTGATTATTTTGGTCGTGACTGTTCCTCTACACAGTCAGGAAATGTAACTATCTAATGATTATATGTAATGTTGAATGGATCAAATACTTTATTCTTGGTAGAAGTGAATGGAAGGAATAGTGATGGTGTTAGGTTTAATTTATTATTGAATTCAATGGTTTCCAAGATGTGTTGAGGAGTTTTCTCCTTGTTTAATGTTAATTGTTCCTACACAATCCAATCATACAGCAGTGAAATGCTATGTGATTGACAATTTCATACAAATGGTCCTTTGGCATGTACTAAATACAATCCACTCATACAATTGGTCCTTTGGCATGTATTAACCAATGGCATGTTTACAACAAAAAAATATAATGATAATAATATGTTGAAAATTCTATTCTATTTAATACACAGCAAAGGACCAGTCCAAACAATTCTTAAACAATAAAGTATACTTAAGAATTGTTGGGAGTGGTTTTCAAACATTCATATTCACTTATTGAATGCTTTGGAGACTAGTGGTTTGAGTATCCATGTGTTACCAGTGACTGAGATTCATTAAAGGATACAAAACCCTTCATTTTGGGTTAATGTGTGTGGATTCAAATGTAGGTTTGATTTGGTTAATTTTTAGAAGAGATTAATAAATTATTTAAAGACAATCTTACATGTTTGGAGAGGTTTTAGAGGCACTTATCATGACTGTACCCTCACAAATAGCGGCATAGACTAGTTTTACTAAGTTTCTTTTCTCTATTTTGAGGTTCTCATTGTCAAAGTGGCCAAATACTATGTTAGGCTGATAAAATAGGGGGATTCTCTTTACCGCTGCAAATATTTGAAGGTTGTTGCACTTGGACGAATGTGTACCATTGTTAAGAGAATTCGACTGAGTTTGCCTTACCTCAAACAAGTGAGGCAACATATGGAAAGGTTGTCATTTATTGACCCAAATACCAGGACTATTTTGATCTGTAGGTACCCTAATGTTGACAAGAGTTCTTTTATTAATTAAGATGAGTTGTATCATTCGTATCATGTCCCATGCTTGCACCATGTGTACCCTCAAATATAGGATGTAAATTATTGTTCTCTTCTTGACAAATGTTGCTAATTAAGGTTGGTGGATGATTACGCCTATCTTGAAAAAAAGACTATCAAATCATTATGCTTTCAAATCAATTACCTATCGGCGTATCCCTTGTGAGGGAGAGAAGCCTAACACATAAAGAACATGCACATAAACATGGAAACTGAAAAACTTAAATGGAATATGCCAAGAAGTACCAAATGATGAATGCTCAATTGTTGTAATGGGAAAACATCAAAACCATCCATTTCTAGAACTTGATTTTCCAGTCTAAATGATTTTCCTATAGTCGTAATGATTTTTTTAGAACTTGATTTTCTAGTCTTAATGATTTTTCTATAGTCCTAATGATTTTTCTATAGTCTTAATAATTTTCCTTTCGTCCTAGTGTTTGTTGCTCTTGATAAATTAGGCCTTGTATTTGAATTTTTGTTCACTATTTTATTTCGTCTTGATATTTGATTCATTTTTCATATATACAAAGACTACACATGTTGATAAAAAAATGAGCTATTTGATTTAGGTTAACTATTCATGATTGTAAATGGTCAATATTTCTAATGGTACTCCTTGGTGTATTCCATTTTAAAATAATCATGATTCTATGGCTATGATAAATGTCCCTTTGTGTTAAGAAAATTAGAGTTGAAAAAATGGTTGCAAACAAATCATCCTTCTTCCACCAACATTCTAGTCAATGTACAAGTAACGAGTCATTCCATTCAAGAAAGACCATGTCTGACAATATCAACCCAGAACAAAATAAGGAGTATGCAAAATTTAGTGATTGTATCTACCATTAGAGCCACTTCATATGCATAGGTGATGAACATGCATATTTTCTTGAGCGCTATTGGGAGCTTACCTAGCAACACATGTACTATTGTGAAAATCAGCACAAATCTATTTGCTATTGGGTCTACCTCCCAATAGTGCTCAGGAAAAATATGCATGTTTTTTGTTGGAAACTATAATTGAAACAATTGTTGTATTGTCGTTGATGTCAAACATTAACTGGTAAGACTGTTGCTACTTAGGAAAGTACTATATCTATTGAATTATTGAGAAAGAGAAGGGATATAAAGGATGGTAACAATAGCACCTAGGGAGAGATTGAGTTATCTTGATACTACAAAGTGTACTTGATTATGTTGCACAATGATGAGATAATGTATTGTTTATCTTAGTAAAGTTGAAGACTAAACTGGTAGGCTTAACCGAGCAAAAATGAAGAAATCATGTTTAAGCCAAGTTATGTTAGTGTCAACTGAGTTAGTGGATGCCGAGCAAAATCTAGTGTTGACTAAGTATCAGTAAATTGGTGAAGAAATAGGTTTAGTAGTGACCAAGCATTTTACATGGAGACCGAGTGAATGATCATAGTATTGACCGAGCATCAACAATTTTATATTTGAAGAGAATTCATTTTGGGGACGACATTGTTTGAATTCTTGGATTATGTAAACCCTGTTGAATTTATTTATTGATTGTATGAAAGCATTTAATGCTTTGTAAAACATTTTATTGTAAATCTTTATGAGATTTGAGATGATTCTAGAAGAGGAAATGAAGAACATGATGTGGGTGGATTCAATGAATTTGACCTAACCCTAAGATCTACGAAGGAGATTAAGCGGCAAAAGAAAAGTTAACCTAATAGAGGAAAGTATTAAGGGAATCGAAGCATTAGGTATGTGAAGGAATGGGTGAAGTAGATGCTGGAAGAATAGTAAAGTTTTATTGACTGTATAAGCGAAAAGGCTAAAAGAAAAAGTGTGGTGATTTCTTGAAGGAAAGTTTCGAGCAAATCAGAGATGGAGATGGCAAAGTTTTAAAGTCAGTAAACCAACATTTGAGTATGGAATTGGATCTGATATTTGCAAAGTGAGTTGTATGTTTTCAGATCAATACTACTGCTACTTTCTAACCATTGTAATAGTCAAAATCCTTTTAATAGACGTTGACCTAACAGTCATATGTTAAATCCTTTGAGCAAGGTTGCATTCTAATGGAGTGTATGTAAGTCCTTTGACCAGGCTCACTTTTAACAGGGTGATTGAAATCTTTTAACCAAGTCACACTTGACAGTGTGTATTGTAACCTTTGACAGGGTTGGCTTTTAACCGAGCTCACTTCAGAAGAGTGAAAATAATAGTAGCATGTTACAAAGTGGTTTTTCCCATATTGGGTTTCCACTATAACTCCTAGTGTCAATACTTGTTTGAATGTTTTTGTTTGAACATTTTTGTGTTTTACAAGTTAGATACAGCTGGGTAGTGGACTGCTGAGTTATATGTTTCTATTATTGAATCAGTGATGACTGAGTTTGTTTTGGTTGCTTGATTTGATTCAAAGAAAAGTTTTTGAAGTTGTTTTATACATCAGGACCTGAGAACAACTGATTCACCCCACCTCTCTGTTGTTCTAAATCATATTAACAATTGGTATCAAAGCTATGTTGCTTATTGGTGTTTACAGAAAACAAGTTTAAAAGGACTTGAAGAAAATGATCAAGATGTATAAGAAGGAGGTACCGAAGATGAACAAGGAAAATTTCCCTGCATGGCAAAGCTTGATGAAGCTGCATCCAGCTGGTATTGGTGATTCTGCAAAGTACTACACTGAGCATGACTATGTCACACCTGTTGCACCTTTGACTATCGAGGAAATGAGAGCTAAGCAAGAACACAATCAAGCAATGCTGGAAATTGCATCTACCCTAAGCTATATGGAATTTGAGGACATTAAGGACTGCACAATTGCTAAAGATATGTGGGACACTCTTGCAAGGATCTATGGTGGTGATCAAAATGTACTGAAAGCTAAAGCTGAGAGTCTCAGAGGTAAGTTTGATGAAATGAGAATGAATGAAGATGAAAACATTGCACAATATCATAGTAGAATTAAAGAAGTTGTGAATGCTATTAGAGGAGCAAATGGAACTATTGATGATGAGACCGTAATTGGAAAAGTGTTAAGAACTCTACGTCCTATATATGCTATTAAGATCTCAGCTATTCATAAATCTAGATGTAACTCTGGGAATGTGCTTACTTTGGAAGGTTTGATTGGCAAGATGACTGCTTTTGAATTGTCTAATTATGATAATTTTATTGTTGGTAATCTTGGAAATGTTGAAACTGCTTTTAAGTCACAGTTAGTTCTGAACAAGCCTAAGAAAGAAAAAGAAATATGCATCAGTGGAAGTGAAAGTAAAAGAAAAAGTGAAAGTGAAGATGATAGTGACACTTCTAATGAAGAACTTGAAGATCTAGAAGCTCTTATGGCTAGAAGACTGAGAAGAGGAAAAGGAAAATACAAAGGTAAACTCCCTATTATATGTTTTGCATGTAACAAGGTCGGTCATATAGCTGCTAGATGTCCTGATAGGAAGGATAAAGATGAAGAAAGAAACAATAGACACAAAGACAGAAAAGATGACAAAAGCTACTAAAGGCACAAAGACTACAAAGGAAAAGGTAAGAAATCCTGTTACATTGCTGAAGAAGAGACTGACACTAATAGTGATGATTTTGAAATTGAGGTAGTCTATGTTGCAATGAAAGATGAATCTGATGAGGATGAGAAAACTGCATTGATCTCCTATGTGAACAAGAATGATAAATGGATTATTGGTCTAGTGGTTGTTCACATCACATGACTGGTGACAAGAGTAAGTTTGAGACCCTACATCATTATAAAGGTAAAAGTGTAACATTTGGTAATGATGCACCATGTCCTGTTAAAGGAAAAGGATTGATCAAACTGACTGATAAAATCTCTTGTGAAAATGCTTATTGGGTTGAAGGATTAAATTATAATTTGTTAAGTGTTGGTCAGCTTAACAGAACTGGTTACCGAGTGGAATTTCATCACAAGAAAGCTAAAATATTTGATGCTACTGGTGAACTGATTGGAAGTGGCGAGCAAACTAGAGATAATTTGTTCTATCTTGACCTATCTAAAGAAATATGTATGATTGCACAACTTGATGACATTTGGTTATGGCATAAGAGGCTATGTCATGTTAACTTTGACAATCTATTAGAGATAAGTAAGAAGAAGAAAGTAAGAGGCCTACCTAGATTGAAGAAACCTAAGAATGTGATGTGCAAAGAATGCCAGCTAGGAAAAATGACTAAGTCAAGTTTCAAGAGAAAAACCTTTACTTCTGAACACATTTTACATTTGGTTCATACTGACCTTTGTGGACCTATGGGTGTACAAAGTTACTGTGGTGCTAGATATTTTATCTTGTTTGTTGATGATCATACCGGGTTGATGCATGTAATGTTTTTAAAAGAAAAATCTGATGCTTTTCAATCTTTTAAGTGGTATTTGGCTAAGGTTGAGAAGGATACAGGTAGGAACCTAAAATGTCTTAGATCTGACCGAGGTGGAGAATTTACATCAAATGAATTTAATCTATTTTGTAATGATAGAGGAATCAAAAGACAAATGTCTGCACCTAGGACTCCTCCACAGAATGGTATAGCAGAAAGAAGAAACATATCTATTTTGGACTGTGCTAGGACACTATTGATTGAAAAGAATGTGGCACATGAATATTGGAAAGAAACTATAAGTATAGCCCTTTACACTCTTAACTAGGTACAGATCAAGAAAGGTACAAATCTGACACCTTATGAATTATGGTATGGGCATGCACCGAGTGTTAAATACTTTACAATTTTTGGAAGAAAGTGTTACATATTGAAAGATAATAGAAATGGAAAGTTTGATGCTAAAAGTGATGAAAGCATATTCCTAGGCTACTCCACAAAAAGTAAAGCTTATAAGTGTTTGAACTCTAACACTAACAAAATTGTGGAAAGTGTGAATGTAAAAATTTATGAGTATGTAGAAAGAAATGAGGCTGATAGCAAAAGAGAACCAGAAGATTATAGATCTTTTATGTATATTGAGGAAATAGAAGAGGCAGGTAATAGACCTGCACCTGATGCTGAGTCTCAGGTAAGCAATGTTGAGCGATAGGAAGAGGTTTCCAAGCATTTAGAATCTGAATCTGACAATCTTGTTGGGGAACCTGATGAAATAGAAGAGAAAAATGCTGAACCTATTTTGGCAAAATATGTAAGAAGACACCACAAGCCTGAATAGATAATTGGAGATAAAGACACTAGAATTTAGACCAAAAGAAAGACCAAGGATCCAACATGCTTACTATGTGAGTTTGAACCTAAGACAACTAAAGAGGCATTAGAAAATGAAGACTGGATACAAGCAATGAATGAAGAAATTGACCAGATTGAAAAGAATGAAACCTGGACTCTAGTGCCGAGACCTATAGATAAGAATGTTATAGGAACAAAGTGGGTATTTCCAAACAAGATGAATGAAAAAGGTGAAATCACTAGGAACAAAGCAAGGCTAGTATGCAAAGGCTACGCACAAGAAGAAGGAATTGATTATGGGGAGACATTTGCCCCTATAGCTAGATTGGAAGGAGTAAGAACTCTGCTTGCATATGTTGCTTATAAAGATTTCAAGGTATATTAAACGGATGTCAAGTCTACATTTTTGAATGGTATACTGGAAGAAGAAGTTTACATAGAATAGCCAGAAGGTTTTATTGATCCAAACAGAAGACACATGGTATGCAAACTAAACAAAGCTTTATATGGATTGAAACAAGCTCCCAGAGCATGTTATGAGTGGTTGCATAACTATCGGATACAGATTGGATTCTCTAGGAAAAATGACACAAGCAATCTGTATATGAAAGATGAAGAAGGGAAAGGTATTTTGTTGGCTAAAATTTTTGTTTATGACATTATTTTTGGTGGACAAGATGCATTGTGTAAAAGTTTTTCACATGAAATGCAAACTGAATTTGAGATGAGTATGTTTGGTGAGATCAAATTCTTTGTTGGTTTACAAGTATATTAGATGAAGAAAGGTATTTTCATTACACAGTCTAAGTATGTTAATGAAATACTAAAAACAATTGGAATGGAAGATGCTAGACCAGTGGGCACTCCTATGGTTACTGGACAAAAGTTATCTAATAATGATGATGCTGCAGAAGTTAACGAGACTTTGTATAGATCCATGATTGGAAAGTTGCAGTATGTTGTACATAGTAGACCAAATATTGCATTAGCTATTGGGATTGTGGCAAGATTCTCTACCAATCCTAAGGAAACACACATGATGGCGGTGAAAAGAATTATGAGATACTTGAAAGGAACTGCTGATTATGGGTTATATTACAAGAAGGATGACAAATTTGAACTTAGAGTATATACTGATGCTGATTGAGCTAAAAATGTAGATGACAGAAAGAGCGCTAGTGGTGGAGATTTCTTTCTTGGACATAAATTAGTCTCCTGGACAAGAAAGAAACAAAACTGCATTTCCCAATCTACTGTTGAAGCTGAGTATGTTGTTGCTATAGTAAATTTTTCAAATTTGATATGGATAAAACAATTGTTGATAGGCATGAAAGAAGAAATCACTAAACTTGTTGCTATTTTCTATGACAACTCAAGTGCTATTAATATTTCTAAGAATCCAGTGATGCACACTAAGACCAAGCACATAGCAATCAAGTATCACTATTTGAGGGAATTGGTACAAGACAAGGAAGTCTGAATTGAATATGTGAATACAAAAGAACAATTGGAAAACATATTCACTAAAGCTTTACCTAAAGAAGCTCATGAGTACCTAAGAAGTCAATTAGGGGTCCTTCCCCTAACTGAGGCTACTTAGACAAGCTAGGAGCACTGCATCAAATATGCTACAGCAGAACATTTGACAAATTGATGCAGAAAATTGTCACACTTTAGGACTGTCCTAGAGTTGTGAAGAAGAAGCAAAGATAACAAATCAGTCATAAGCAAGATGATAGAGGGAGAAACACTATGTTGAACAGATATATCTACATCTCTTGGATGTATGTTTTAGTTGCTGCTTTGGCATTTTTGTCAAACAGGGAGATTGAATTGAAATGATATTATAACACATGACATTGAAAGAAAGGTGATGATGAATTGAAATGAAAGATTAGGATAGAAGGAGATCCAGATACTTCTGATGGTCATAGAAGTGAGATTTACAGATTCTAAATCAAAATGAAGCTAAGGATATTATAAATTTTCTCTGATGGATAGATAAGTTTTGGATTGGTTGGTAATCCATGTGTTATTCAGGTGATATCATATGGTGTTGCCATCAATGCCAAAGAGGGAGATTGTTGGAAACTACAATTGAAACAATTATTGTATTGTCATTGATGTCAAACCTTAACTGGTAAGACTGTTGCTACTTAGGAAAGTACTATATCTATTGAATTATTGAGAAAAAGAAGGGATAGAAAGGATGGTAACAATAGCACCTAGGGAGAGGTTGAGTTATCTTGATACTACAAAGTGTACTTGATTATGTTGCACAATGATGAGACAATGTATTGTTTATCTTAGTAAAGTTGAAGACTAAACTAGTAGGCTTAACTGAGCAAACATGAAAAAATCATGTTTAAGCCGAGTTATGTTAGTGTCAACCGAGTTAGTGGATACCGAGCAAAATCTAGTGTCAATCAAGTATCAGTAAATTTTTGAGGAAACAATTTTAGTAGTGACCAAGTGTTTTACATGGAGACTGAGTGAATGATCACAGTATTGACCGAGCATCAACAATTTTATATCTGAAGAGAATTCATTTTGGGGATGACATTGTTTGAATTCTTGGATTATGTAAACCATGTTGAATTTATTTATTGATTGTATGAAAGCATTTAATGCTTTGTAAAACATTTTATTGTAAAATTTATGAGATTTGAGATGACTCTAGAAGAGAAAATAAAGAACATGATGTGGGTGGATTCAATGAATCTGACCTAACCCTACTTGATCTACGAAGGAGATTAAGTGGAAAAAGAAAAGTTAACCTAACATAGGAAAGTATTAAGGGAACTGAAGCATCAGGTATCTGAAGGAATGGGTGAAGTAGATGCTGGAAGAACAATAAAGTTTTATTGACTATATAAGTGAAAAGGCTAAAAGAAAAAGTGCGGTGATTGCTTGAAGGAAAGTTCCGAGTAGATCAGAGATGGAGATGGCAAAGTTTTAAAGTCAGAAAACCAACATTTGTGAATGGAATTGGATCTGATATTTGCAAAGTGAGTTGTATGTTTTCAGATCAATACTACTGCTACTTTCTAACCATTGTAATAGTCAAAATCCTTTTAACAGAGGTTGACCTAACAGTCATATGTTAAATCCTTTGAACAAGGTTGCATTCTAATGGAGTGTATGTAAGTCCTTTGACCAGGCTCACTTTTAACAGGGTGATTGAAATCCTTTAACTAGGTCACACTTGACAGTGTATATTGTAACCTTTGACAGGGTTGGCTTTTAACCGAGCTCACTTCAAAAGAGTGAAAATAATAGTAGCATGTTACAAAGTGGTTTTTTCCATATTGGGTTTCCACTGTAAATCCTAGTGTCAATACTTGTGTGAATGTTTTGGTTTGAACATTTTTGTATTTTACAAGTTAGATACAGCTGGGTAGTGGACTGCTGAGTTATATGTTTCTATTATTGAATCAGTGATGACCGAGTTTGTTTTGGTTGCTTGATCTGATTTAAAGAAAAGTTTTTGAAGTTGTTTTATACATCAGGACTTGAGAACAACTGATTGACCCCCCCTCTCTATTGTTCTAAATCATATTAACAATTTTTCACCTATGCATATACCTTCTATGATCAACACTTATATGTACAGGTGATGAACATTAAGATTTGCCTAAGCTTTGATGAACATTCAAATTCACGAGTCTTAAGATTGTACTTAATATAGCCAAGCTTCATTCGATGGTACATTCAAACATGAAACAAATCATTCTTAAACTAGATTAAACTAGTAAACCAAAGGACATACTGATTATAATTAAACTAGTAAACCAAAGGACATGCTTTTACTACTAAGTCTCTATTTTTTGGGCATAGTGATTATAAGTACTTGACATATATCACAAATGTTTCTAATTAAGGTTGGCAGGATGATTACACTTATCCTAAAAAAAGACTGTCAAATCATTATGCTTTCAAATCAATTACCTATCGACGTATCCCTTGTGAGGGAGAGAAGCCAAACACATAAAGAACATGCACATAAACACGAAAGCTGAAAAACTTAAATGGAATACACCAAGAAGTACCAAATGATGAATTCTCAATTGTTGTAATGGAAAAGCATTGGAACCGTCCATTTCTAGAACTTGATTTTCTAGTCTAAATGATTTTTCTATAGTCCTAATGATTTTTCAAGAACTTGATTTTCTAGTCTTAATGATTTTTCTATAGTCCTAATGATTTTTCTATAGTCTTAATGATTTTTTTTTGTGCTAATGTTTGTTGCTCTTGATAAATTAGGCCTTGAATTTGAATTTTTGTTCACTATTTTATTTTAGCTTGATATTTCATTCATTTTTCATATACACAGAAACTACACATGCTGATAAAAAAATTATCTATTTGATTATTCACTGTTCATGATTGTAAATGGTCAATATTTATGATGGTACTCCTTGGTGTATTCCATTTAAAAATAATCATATTTATATGACTATGATAAATGTCCCTATGTGTGCCTATGAACTGCGGGCTTAGTTCCATGTTTTCATTCATTCTTTCATTTGAAATGTTAAATATGGGCTGCATACAGAGGTATTATGTGTATCATTGTTGGTGATTATTTAATTGTAATATTTTATTTTTTATTTGTTTCCTTGTTTTTTCTTTTCCATTTCTACAATATGGACATGCACTTTGTGTTGAGCACTGTGCTTTATGTTGTGGGCTACAAGGTAGAGCCATTAGGCCTCCGTGACAGTCTAAAGCTATTTATCCTATTGATACACTTGGTATTTTGGACCACCCCTTGGAGGACAGGAACACCATAGAGATGCTCAATATTATTACCTTGGATCATTTGAAGGTAGTTATTTTATTTTTCCTTCATGTTTTAGGGTCTTGTGGTTATAGTATTGCACAACAGGCAACTTTTTTTCACATGATAAAACCTTTGTTTGCCAATAAGCCTCTTATTGTAGTTTGTAATAAGATTGATTTGTAACCACTAGAGACTACAAGATTGAAGAAGCGGTATATTTTGGCAAATGAAGAGTGGAAAGAAAATGATATTCCTGAGATCATGGATGGACACAATGTTGCAGACTTTATTGATCCAGATATCTTGCAGAGGCTTGAAGAACTAGAGAGAGAAGAAGGGCTTAGGATGGAAGCTAAGGGTGATGAGGATGATGAGATGGGGGAAGTGGAGTTGAATCCTGATGAAAAGGAAGCTCTAGCTGCAATTAGGAAGAAGAAGAAGATGCTTATCATTGAACACAAATTGAAGAAGAGTACTACAGAGAGCACACCTACCATACCAAGGAAGTTTGACAAGAACAAGGCATATGGCTTAAACAAAATGTGAAGACATCTTTATAGCATGGGCTTGGATCCTTCGACAGTTAGCTTGATAATAAATGAAGTAGATGAGAGCTAAGCAATTAGCTTCCAAGAAAAATATCATAAATGAATTGTGTGTACCCCCAATTCCTATGCCCTTTGCGCATACCCGAAGGATATATTTGAAAAAACAAGGGTAAGGCTAAAGAACTTAATTTTGCATCACTAGATAGATCTTTAAACCTTACCCTTGTGTTTCAAATTTATCCTTTGGGTATGCACAGAGGCCATAGGCATTGGGGTACGCATAGTTCATCTATGGTATTTTTCTTGGGAAGCTACTTTCTCACCTATCATCTACTTCATTGTTATGAAGCTAATTGCCATAGGATCCAGGCCCAGGCTAGAAATATGTCTTCCCAAACACATAAAAAACATGCACATAAACATGTATGTTAGCTAAGAAACATAAATATAGATATCACAACAGCTAAGAAACATAAATGTAGGCATCATGGTCACACTTTTTTGGAGACAACATAATTGAGTTGTATACCTAGACGATGCAAAGAAAATACTACTCCTCCAGTTCCAGAGGAGTAGTGGTTGCTTTGCATCGTCTAGGTATACCACTCAATTATGTTGTGTCCAAAAACTTGTGACCATGATGCATACATTTATGTTTTTGATTAGCTGTTGTGTCCCAGGACCCCTTATGACCCTCTACAACCCCTAAGAATACACATCTTAGAGGTCTTAAAATTTCATAAAGGGTCATAAGAGGCTCCTAGGAGGGGCAAGATGAGCTTCCACCTTCACGTGGTTGGCCCTGTTAAGTAGAGAATGTTAAACTATTCTTGAAACAAAGAGAAGCTCAATAATTTAAGGTCTCAATCCATGAAGATGGTGAAAAATGAGGAGAATCAATGATGGAGAGTTAGTACATACTGAGAAGATGTATATGCAGTGGAGGCCAGAAGGGATTTTTGTGGAGATTTTCTAGATGTGGAGATTTTCTAGAGAGGGTTTCTAGATTGAGTACTGGTGTAGAGATAATGATTAAGTACTATGTCTATAAAACATTCACAAATATCCTTTTTTTGGCCTCCACTCATACCTCTTCTCAGAATCTAGAAACTTTGGATACTATTTCTCATCCATGCACGAAATGTGCTAGTGATCATATAAAATTAATTTTGCAAGACTGGGATCAATTATTAGAAGGTAAACATGAACAAGATAATTTTATTGTATCTTTCATTTTTTTTATGCATTCATATTTTCTGCCTTCTCTTATATTGGATACTGTGTAGTTTACATAAAGGCAAGGCAGTGATTATTCTCAACGATCGATAGGTATAAGTCTTCCAGCCCTTACCCAATAGCTAGGACTAAAGATAGCAGAGCTCAAGAGACCATCATAGTTGGTCTTTGTCCTTGGTCCATATACTGACAAAACATTTTATATTTCATTAGCTCATCAAATGCAGTGATTAGAAAGAATTTAATGGATGATATTTTCATGTATAATGTATATTATTTTAGTTTCATGGTGAATGAATTTATCTACTTCGTGCACTTATATACATCTAGCACAACCATAAAGAAGCATCCCCTCCTGTGGCTTGAGTAATGTAGGCCATGGGAGGAGATGCTTCTTTATGGCTATGCTCGTAGTATACAAGTGCGCGGAGTTGATAAATTTGTGCAATGTCAACTTCATTAATACGTTATCATGAAAATATTCTATTAAATTATTTCAAATCCCCTCATTTGATGAGCTAATGAAATGTAAAATGTTTTGTCAGTATATGGACCAAAGATGGAGACCAACTATGATGGTCTCTTGAGCTTTATTATTTTGACTATGCTAATGCATCATTTTTTTGACAGGTAGTAATCCTTTTCCGACAGAAGAGTTGATCATCTGATGATTGCTATTATCAGTACTTGATTACCTCTCATCGAATATCCAATAGGTTACCATCGAATAGAAACCCAATCTAACAGATTGGTGCGACGGGACTGCTATACCTCTAACAGGTATTCCCCTCAGACATCTACTAAATATCTGTCACTTTTCTGACTGACGAAACATCGTAAGAAGAATTTTTTCATAGATCGGTCCCATAGTAAAATTTCTATTTATGTGGCCAATTCCGATGGGTATTGATCTCAGAATACCAATAGTTATCACTTATGTCACCATTTCCAACGCAAAAATGTCGACGAACAAATGTGTTGAAATTTTGACAAATTGCCATTGAAAATCCAAAAAATGGCCATCAGAATTTGGCCTCAAATGTACTAGTGCTTCTTAATTAAGAAAGGGATTTTCTCCCCTTTCCTTTCTTATTTTTCTTCCAAAAATTTGGAGTTAATTTGGCTGGAAACTTGTTGATTAGATCTACCAATCTTACTTGAAAAATTTTCTTTGCATCCTCTATAGTTTTATTATTATTAGAGGATGATTTGATAATGTCTATAAGTTTTTCTTCTAATATCTCATCATACTCCTTCATATTTTCTTTGTCAACATCTTTTTGTTTCTCCTTTTCTCTAATATTCTTCATTGTATCTATCATTCCCTCCCCAAAAACTTGATTTTCTATTTCCTCTATAATTTTGGTATGGATCTCTCCCAAACATTATAGTATGAAACTTGTAATTTCTTGATTACTTATGTTTGATATTTTATTCTACATCTGATATCTATCCATTTTCTCTATTGGGAACCATCCTTCTCCCCTTGAAACATCTAAGTTCATGAAAGTATCCTTTCTTCCTACATTCTTTAAGTATCTGTAGTCTTGGGATTCTATTCTTTTAAAATTGTGTTTCTCTTTAATCATGGTGATTTGATCCAATCTCAAGCTCTCAGATATACCCCCATACCCAGTCCCCTCAATGTATGGCTTATTCTTAATCCTACGTTCCTTATAAATTTGGTATTTATTTTCTTCATATCTTTTATGTCTAGTAGCACGAAGAGTTTTCTTTCCTGTAATTGTTCAGCTCTAAAATTGTTACCTCTATCAGGCAATGAGGCTAACAACAATTTCAGCTGACAATGGAAACCTCTCCTAGCTATGGGTAGACTATGATTAGAGAGGAATCTTTAGATTCTAGGTCGGTTCCTATAAAATATTGGCTATCACTTTACTAACCTGAAAAACTTGATGGGAAAAGGGTAAAGGGAACTTAAAACTTAGAAAATAAGGTGATACACCAATGAATGAATCAGAAACCTGAAAATAAAATATTAATTCCAGACTTAACTCACAATGAAATTCAGATGATTGGTACACTGTTCAACATATAGGTTAATGAATTTAAGTATCAAGGATTAACCACAAATAACTTCAACACTTAACAACATACATTTCTCAAATAAGGCTTAATAGATCAGATTATCAATCAGGAAGGAACAATGATACATTCACTTCCAAATTCAAAATCAGAATTGAAAACACTTACTAAAGAAGATGAAAAGGAATTGATAATCTGAACACAAAATGTGTTGAAGAATCTAGTATATTTCCTTCAAAAATCTTTGCAAAATGGTTACATAATGGACTCTTGAGCTTCTAGGAACAAATCAGTTCACTATAGGCTCTCTCTCCCACACATGTCACACTAAAAAAAAAAATCTATCTCCCTTCCTTAAGAGAGCCCAGAAACCCTGATTTGAGAATACCAAAAACCCTTACAAAATGCTCTATTTTGGCCATAATTCATGCCAAATAATTAGCCCATATGCCAGCTTCATGAAGAAAATAATCTTTCCCTAAAATTTGGCTAAAAATAAGGAATAAATTCCTTTTACAATACATAATGCCAAAATTTTAACTATCTTTCTAATAAAATTGGCTCTAAATTAAGGAATAAATCCTTATTACATTATAATGCCAAATTTTATTTAAAAAGAAACAAATATTAAAAAGATTTTAGTATTTAGAGGATAATATATCACTCATCCATTTGCATCTTATAAAATCTGAGAGGCAACAGGTGGCATTCTTTTTCAATTTTGAGGAACTCAATGGTACTAGCATCTGTAATATAATTAATGACTTTTGTCATTCATCTCTTGTGGACTCCAAAAATTTTATGTTTTATTTGGGCATTTTGATTATTGCACATACGAACTTGGCATTTGATAGTTCATTTGCATGAAACAAGGGTTGAAACCCTAGCTGTCTGCATGTTTCGATAGCTAGAACTTGGCATTTGTTGATTTTTTTGCAAAAAATCAAGGAATACATGCTCTAATGTAGGAGATATGTCTTCGAATCACTGATTAAAAAGCCTTCATTCAGCGTGAGTCACTACCATTCAAATCCAGAACTTTTGCAAAACTGTAAGTATCCTTCTTGAAGTTTCTATTTAACATCCTTTCAAAAAAAATGTGGCTACTTTCTACATCAAATATGGCTCCTTCTCTGTTGTCTATGTGCATTCATTACCGGAGTGAACTTTGTGTTTAATAATGCAAGTCAAAATGTGAGTTCCTTTTGAAACTCTCTGTCACATTTCTTTTAAAAACGTCCCTCTTTTTGCATGATATGTGTCTATTGTTGGCAATTTGGCTAATGTGGATGCATAAATGTTGTCATTATGGCAACATATGATCTCTACTAAGAGTGCAAAATCTGGAATGCAAGTATGGCAAGTTGAAGGAAGAAATTGTCTAAGTATGGATACAGTGATCCTGACAGAGTACCCGATGAAGATTTAGTTGGCGACATCCACTGGAGAAATATTTTTGTTTGTGTAGTTAACTAAAGCTTCTACAGAGTATGAGGATACCCCATCTCAGTGTGCATAAAGTTTGGAGCAGTACGGATGAAGTTATTTGAAGTTTACCGAAGATAGTTTTGCAGACAGAACAGTTTTGGAGATAGTATTAGTGAAAGAGTTAAGGGATTATTTTTGCTTGTCAAAATAATGACTTAACATTATGAAGGGATGACATCCTAGATGTTTACCCTTGGATAAAGATTTTGGAAGCCGACCATATAAAGTTATTAGCTCTAATAACTCATATATTAGGCATACTTGAAATGTAATGATAATGATGTGTTTTTGTGAAAAGAAAGAAAAGGATAACTTGCGAAAGTTGTATATTGTGATAGCAGCAAAGGCTATTGATGCGAAGTTGTAAGTAGTACCATATTATAGTCAAAAACATTTTGTATTGCCTGTTTAGGCAGTGAGCTCAGCTGGTGATCAGGTTTTGTAATCTAACTCCTAACAGGGTTAAGGCTTCTAACAAGGCCTAAAGTCCTTTAACTAGGACAGATCTACTATATATTGTAAACTGACTCTTAATAGGGTCCAATATCCCTAATAGGATACTTTTGATTAGTGATCTTTGTGGGTACCATCCCCACCGGGGTTTTCCCTTGGCTAGGGTTTCCTCGAGAACATATAATGTGTTATGAGTTCTTTCTATTTACTACTATGTTTGTTAATCAACTTGATAATCTTTGTATGCACTAAGGTAATCTGTTATATCCATAAGTGGGCAAAAGTAAAAGTTTGTGAAATACTAATTCATCCCCCCTCTCAGTATTTCCTATTTCTAACAATTGGTATCAGAGCACAGTTACTCGGAGAAGGAACATTCAAGGAAAGCTTAGTAGCTTAAGTAAGATCTCTATGGATATGGATCAACTTCAGAAGAATCTTGAAGAAGCTCTTGAATAGATTGATATGCTTTTTGATGAAAGAAACTCCTTAAGAAGAAAGTATGAAGATGCAAAGAATGCTATTGACAAACTAAAAGGTAAGATTGAAGATCTAAAATCTGAAAAGAAATCTAATATTCTTGTTGAAGATTGTGATGAATTAGAAAAAGAAAATGAGATCCTTAAGCATGAGCTGAAGATAGTAAATCTGAAGCTTAGTATGAAAGATGGAAATTTGAGATCTAATAATGAAAAATTGAAAATTGAGAATGAAGATCTGAGATCAAGACTTGAAAAGGTAACATCCAAATCTGAAAAAGTAAAAGTGCAGTATGTGGAACTTGAGAAGTATAATAAAATTGTGAAAGGTGAATTAACTCAATCTAAACAACAACTTGAAAGGCTATATTCAAATAGTGATAGGACTGAAAAACAAATTTCTTTTGGAGAACCATTCTTTGATAAGACTGGATTTGGATTTAGTATGTTTAGAACAAATCATGAAAGTAAGAAGCCAGATCTGAAGACATCTGAAAATATGGAGGAAATGAAGCTAGATGAGAACACATTGGAAGATCCACGTAAAGAAGAACCACCTAGAGAGAAAGAAGAATCAAAACAGGAAGAATCATCTAAAGGTATGCAAAGAAAATTCAAAGGTAGATGTTTTGCTTGTAATATTATTGGGCACATGAAGAGAGATTGCATAGGTAAGCAATTTAAACCTCTTAATGGACATTGTTATAATTGTCATGGTTTTGGACATAGAGATAACGAATGTAGAAGACCTAAAGTAATTTTGAATAATTATGATAATAGAATGATTGGGAATACTAACAATGTAGATAAGAGATCTATTGAAGAAATGAATAAAAGAAAAGTGGTACTATGTTTTAGATGCAACAAAGTAGGACATATTGCTAGAAATTGTAGGTCATAGATTAACCAACAAGGATAGAGATTTGGAAACAATGGAATCATTTGTCAGATATGCAACAAGTTTGGACACTTAGCAAGAGTTTGCAGAATGAACAATGGAGGTTATCACCATAACCCTAACCCTAGGAACAATGCAAGAAGGAATGAAAATGCAGGAAACAAAGAGAAAGGTTGTTGTAGCAATAAAGATGAAGTAAAATTTGATAAAGGCATAGATCAAGGAGGTATATTCAGCACTGAAAGTAGTCAGGAAGGTAATGTAACTGATGGTAAGGATGAATCTTTACTTGACCCTTCTTTAAGTACTTAAATTATGTAAGTTTCTATAGTTTAGGACTTAGGATTAGTGTAGATTAGGAATTTGAATGAGTTAAGTTTTGTGTAGTTAGAAATAGGTTTGTTATGTTGTACTAATGCTATGGTTAAGTGTGAAAAAGAAAATATTGTGTTTTGCGAGGTCGCAAAAGGGTTTTATGGTTGCAGGTTTGCAGAATCAGCTTTTTGAGGTTTTAGCGGCAAAATGAATGAACGTGATGTCAGATCAAGTTAATGTGAAGTGTTATAAGGTTGAAATCAAAGTTATCATGATTACAAAGTGATTGAAAAGAGATTTGAAAGAAGAAAAAGTGAGTTGAGGATGATTTGAAGAAGTTTGGAAGCAGTTTGCAGCGTCGATCATACCGAAGCCCTAGATTTGCAAAGTTGAGGTATTTTTTTGATCTTTAATCAGTTGATAAGATGGATATTTCTATGGTTCATAATGTTAAGGATAATAGACCTAAGATTAAGAAAGAACTAGTAGAACTAGCTAAAATTGATGACAGACTAGCACTATCATCCGTACCAGACAGAGTATTACACATTGAGAATGTTAAAGGATATTTAGGTTGCAAGTTTGAAACCTTGGGAGATGCAGATTTTAGTGATGATTATAAGAAATTGCATAATCAAGACATGTCAGTTAAACCAGCTTATGGGCACCTAGAGAACAATGAAATTATCAATTATTTTATGAAGTATGAATTTAATGATGAGGAATGTACCAAGATCATTTTAAGTAGAATCCACAATGGGAAATTCTGGATGGAGGATAGAGTTATTGATATAACTGCCAACCCAATTCATGATGTTACTAGATTATCAAAAGTTGGAGAGATTCCACTGAATGAAAGGAACATGAGAAAGATTTTCTTAGGCAACACTGGATCTAGTTATAATGGTAGAGGAATTGCGTTAAGATTAAGCAAGATGATGTTAGGTACCTTTGCAAGATCCTAACAACTAAATTCTATGGTAGTTCAAGGGAAGATGACATGGCTGCAGGAATTGTTCATGTAGCTTATCTTATGTGTATTGAGAAGAAACAAGTAGACCTATGTGAAATTCTGAAAATTTAGTTATTTGAGAATTTAGAAAAGATTAAGAAGGCTAAGTACACATAGTTTAGGTTTTCATCTCTGATAACCTATATGTTTTTCCATATTTTGTGAAGATTTCCTTACACAGTTGACTGGAGTGACAATGTGAACACAATGGAAAGAATAAACTCATTCTACATGAAGCACCTAATTGATAAAGTCAATGATAGTGTGAAGCTTGTATTGAAGACTTTTCAGAATATTGTTAAGAACAGATCAAGGATTCCTCAATCCTTAGTTGAAAAGCATAAAGATGACATTTTTTTTATGGTAGACACTAATTTCACCTACATTGAAGTAGTTGAGCCTAGAATGGAATTCATAGAACCTCTTGGCTATGAAGTATCTGAAGCAGAAATAGTAGGATATGTGAATAGACTATTAAAGTGTGAGTTGGATGGTCATGCAAATAGGTTTGGAACCTATGAAGAGAATTTCAACTCTGCGATAAGTTTGAAAGAAAAGAAGCAATCTAGTACGAGAGTTGAATCTACTATGAAGAAAATACTGAAAGAATCAGGTATGTCAAGTCATGAGTTTGACATAGCTAAGAAGACTGCAGAAGCCTTCAAGCAAAGTGAAAATCTTGTAGTTCCACCTGTGGCATCTAGTGCAGACCCTGTTGGTCCTATTGCAGTAAAGGTAAAAGTTGAAGTACCTAAAAAAGATGAAGGAGAAAAATCCTTTTCTCCTATTCCTAGCAAAAGAGTAAAAGTGAGTGCAACAAGACCCAGCAAGAGACAAAAGTGATTGTACCACCTGTACCTAGAAAAGTAGCAGTAATTAAAGATGATGATGAAGTTTCAATCAAGAAGAAAACTTGGAAACCAAGAATTGAAAGACTTAATGAAGATATATTGCAGCATGGAGACTTCACTAAGATAAATAAATTCTATGATCTATATGGATCATTTCACAGATTGAATTTTGAAAATGTAATGATTACACATATGATTTTGACAGATAAGAAACTTAGCACTATTCATGGTAAGATCCCAGAAGATTTGTATAATAGACTTGTGAATAGAAAATAGAGAGCACAAGAAGAGGACATAAAGATGAGAGAACATGTAATCAGACAATTCTATGAAGTTGAGGATGAAGATCATTTGAAGAGAATCTTGAAGCCTCTTGGAACTTTATTGAGAACTAAGAGAAGAACAATTCTTATAATGGGAGGCAAAAAGGAGGAAGTACAGAAAGAGACTGAGCAAGCAGTAATGCAAGTTCTTGCAAATATAGTTATAGGAAAGCATGTTGAATCAGATCCTCAATAGAAGCAATCAGAGGAACCACATGCAGAGGAAGTTGGTATTGAAGAAGTCCCATCTTCTTCACATATCAATATTGGCAAAGAATCAATGGACATTGAAGGAACCAAAGTGACACTAGAGTCAGATGATGCAGTATTTCATGATCTAGGAAACATTGTTGACAATTTGGCTTTAGAAGAGCAAGAGAAGGTTATAGAATCAGAAAAGGATACAGAGGTAGTGGAAGCACCAGCTATATCAGAATCAGTTCCAGCAGAGCAGACAGTTAAAGGTAAACAAATTTTGACAGAGGTCGCTACCCCTGGTGCACCTGACAATAAGAAGAGACAAATTGGTTCAATTTTTGAAGACCTGGGAAAAGAGGTTGAAGATGATGATCAGCTTGAGTTCATCACATCTCTTAATAAATTTATTGGAAAGAATAAGAAGGTGAAGGACCTTGAAGGCAAAGTTTGAGTTTTGACAGAGAAACTTGAGAGTGTGATCAGCACTAAGGTATTTGAATCAGATCCACTTGAGAAAGCTAAAATGGTAATAAACTCTTTTGACTCTGAATTTTCTAACTTAAAGGATATTGCTAGAATAAAAGTTCAAGAAGCCTATGAAGTAGAAATGCAACAAAATTTAAGTGTAAATATTCAAAATGATATTGGTAATTTGGATGTATGCATAAAGAATTTGAGGAAACATTTGGAGACTGGAAAGAGTTTGTATATACAATGCACAAAATCAGAAATCCTAATAGCTGAAGAAGATAAGAAGCTCAAAGAGAAGATAGATGCAATTACAGCTGAAACAAACACCTTGACAAGCCCAAATGTAAAGATAAGTTCTGTGGAGAAGAACATAAGGAAGTTAAATGATGAAATCAGAATGTTAGCAGAGGAGAAGAATGGAAAGATGATTAGGATTAACATCTTGAGAGAGCATATCTCAATCAAGACCTCAATTTTTGAAGACCAAATTGAGCAGTGTCTTTCAGCAAAGACATCTTTTTAGAAGTTTAGCTTTAATTCCCTGCAAGCTTGTCAGACAGCAGCATACAGATTGAGTACTCTACTCAATGTTGCTGAATCCATCAGGAAGATATGGGAGAAAGATTTTGAATCATGGAAGTCAGAGTTTGGTGACTATGTTGCAAGCCTACCGGCTTTGCAATAGTTGATAACAAGGTTTCAAGTCTTTATTGAAATTTTTGTACACCCTATCTTTATCATTGTTGTCAAAGGGGGAGAGATAGCAAAAAACTGATAATATGTTGAGGAAGGATACTCATAGGGGGAGCTATTCTATGGAGTACAATATTGTATATGTGTTGTATAACATTTGGCCACAATTTTGTGTAAGTGTTTTGAAGTTTGTTTGCACACTTAGCCAATTTTCCCATATGTTGCCACCAATGACAAAGGGGGAGATTGTTGGCAATTTGGCTAATGTGGATGCGTAGATGTTGTCATTATGGCAACATATGATCTCTACTGAGAGCACAGAATCTGGAATGCAAGTATGAAAAGTTGAAGGAAGAAACTGTCTAAGTATGGATACAGTGATCCTGACAAAGCACTCGATGAAGATTTAGTTGGCGACGTCCACTGGAGAAATATTTTTTTTTGCACAGTTAACTGAAGCTTCTACAAAGTATGAGGATACCCCACCTCAGTGTGCATAAATTTTGGAGTAGTACAAATGAAGTTATTTGAAGTTTACCGAAGACAGTTTTGCAGACATAACAATTTTGGAGACAATATTAGCGAAAGAGTTAAGGGATTATTTTTGCTTGTCAAAATAATGACTTAACATTATGAAGGGATGACATCCTAGATGTTTACCCTTGGATAAATATTTTGGAAGCCGACCATATAAAGTTATTAGCTCTAATAACTCATATATTAGGCATACTTGAAATGTAATGATAATGATGTGTTTTTGTGAAAAGAAAGAAAAGGATAACTTGCGAAAGTTGTATATTGTGGTAGCAGCAAAGGCTATTGATGCGAAGTTGTAAGTAGTACCATATTATAGTAAAAAAAAATTTGTATTACCTGTTTGGGCAGTGAGCTCAGCTGGTGATCAGGTTTTGTAATCTAACTCCTAACAAGGTTAAGGCTTCTAACAAGGCCTAAAGTCTTTTAACCAGGATAGATCTACTATATATTATAAACTGACTCTTAACAGGGTCCAATATCCCTAACAAGATACTTTTGATTAGTGATCTTTGTGGGTACCATCCCCACCAGGGTTTTCCCTTGGCCAGGGTTTCCTCGAGAACATATCATGTGTTATGAGTTCTTTCTATTTACTACTATGTTTGTTAATCAGCTTGATAATCTTTCTATGCACTAAGGTAATCTGTTATATCCATAAGTGGGAAAAAGTAAAAGTTTGTGAAATACTGATTCACCCCCCCCCCCCCCCCTCTCAGTATTTCCTATTTCTAACATCTGTATTTGCTGGAAATGTGTGCCTCTAATCAATAGGAAGATGCACTGTTAACATTTTTACAAAATGTGGCATGATTTTGCTGGAAACATGTGCCTTTATTAGCTGTTCGTAATGCTTTATCGCTATCCCTCTTCTTCCTGCATAATATGTTGAAGTTTACTGTTCCTTTTTTGCAAAAATATATACCTCTGAACATGTACATACAGATTTTGAAGAAACGTTTGCTGATCTTGATGCTCACTGTCTGAAAAGTAGACTTTATTTTGAAGTCTCTGTTTTAACTTTCACTCTTTGCATTATAAAAACGTGGCCTCCATTTATTGTTTGAACTAGCAATCTTTTGTTTATTTCCAGCACATAAATATTATTGATTTGAAATTGATACTCACGGTTTGGAAAAAATGATCCATATTTCTGTGGGTTTAAGCTCTTTGAATCTTTCATACCCTTTTTTTTTTAACGCGCTGACCTCATGCTGATTTAATGCTCATATACGCTGCTTGTGGAATGATGCACCATTGTTTTTGAAAGTGCACTTTATGTTTCAGCAACGTGACTCATGGTTACCAACAAAAATCTTGAATTTTGAAAGATCAACTTTACCGCTGGAAACATATGTTGATTCAATGCTGAAAATGAACTTTATATTGATCTCGAACTTATATTTTGAAGACGCACTTGTAGTCCATTCATTTTTCACAAATGATGAGTTGAAAAAACCTCCAGCATCCTTCACGGCATCCATTGTGAATGAAACTTACAGTTTATCAAGACCTTACTGTCATTTTTATTTGATAAAGCACTGTACCATGCTGATTTGGATAAATATTGTTCCATGTTGATTACTGTACATTTTTCCTTTGATACTGAACTTGGCAATTTATCATATGATGTACAACAAGATAAATGTTTATTATTTGTTAATGAAGTTCGAGCATGAGCTCATGACATTCAAAAATGACAGAATGTTAATGACTGAGGTTCGAACATGGGTTCATGACACCCAGTCATAACATACTATAATCATTCAAATTATGATGACATCTTGAAGCACTTGTAAAATATTCAGCATTAAATCATTAAGAGGTTGAAAAAATTACTTTGAAAATCATGTAACCAGCATCTGTTTTGCATCATGAAGCAGTTGATTCTTTGAAAATCAGCAACCTGGAACTTCTTGTAGCTTGTTCTGCATCTTGAAATGACTAGTTAATTAAAAGAAAACATACACCATAATAGTTATTAATAGCGAAAGGTTTCATGTTTTAAAAAAACACGTCCCTTTAACACTACCTTATAGTGAGTGTTAATTTATGTTTTCTTGTTACATTTATCATTTCAGATTGATATGTAGATAAAATAGATTGCTGATGTATGTAATTTGCTTCTCTTGCATTGCTTAGATCTGACAAGATCTAACCATTGTTTCTTCTCTTTTTCAGATGATGCTTTCCCTAAGGACCTGAATGCTGATGGAGACTCGGGAATGACCTAGATGCAGATGAAGACCTGACAGAACAACCAGCAGACTCAAATGCTAACATGAGGCAATGCATGGGACCCCTATTCCACACTTCAGTTTTCTACTTTAATTTGCAATGTACTCTATTTATTGAAACATGAAATGTGAATCAAAAGGACATTTGTACTACATTCTTTATGAATGTGCAATGTAATCATCATTGATAAAGTTTGAATTTGTAATAGCTGATCAATACTTAGAGTACATTTATGATATTTGAAAATGAATGTAATAAGTGAATGCAAATCAACAAAACCTATAAGGTAGTGTTAGATAGACAACTAAAACATGCAATCTTCTCTACTAGTGCCTATTCTGTTGCTTGTTTTTATTTTGAGTAACAGTAATCTAGTGCAATAATGAGTCTATCTCTAAAATAGGGCCCAGAGAAACAACATGATTTTATCATATAAGTATTTTTCTTCCCCTTCAGGTTTACTGTAATGATATTTCTAAGAATAAAGTGTCGGGGTTTCCTTTAAATCATCTTTAGTATTCCTCAAACTTAGAGTTCTTAATTATTTTACGAGTCTCCATACTGCATGGGTCTTCCTCCCTTTGGGTTGTCCCAAAGAATTCTATTGTTGAGATTGGAGGACCCTCAACCCTATCAATATAATCATAAGCGATCCTTTGATTTCAGATACCATATTTTCAGGGTTTTAGGGAATTCTTTCTAAGTGCTCATTATAATAAAGATCCTAAGGCTTCAAGTTTCCTTGCATAGGGTCGATTTAAGAAAGATTCCTAATTCATTTCCAAAGACCTCCTAGATATATGTGTATTTGTATTCTAACGACAGATGGTCTAATTAGATCTAGACGAGAATGAATTTATTGCAATGATATTTTCTATTGATGTTTGGGATCTAGCTTGTCATATCTAAACCATATGTTTTGAAATCCAAACATTTTTTTAAAAAATCTTGTCTCTACTATCTTTAGATTTGAATATCACTATGAAAAACCCACTTTCAAAATCTAGAATATTAACTTCTTCTAAATCATTCCATTTTTCATTCATCCAATTTACTAAATTTTTTAATGAAATGGAGATATTCTAAAACTTACCAATTATGGCTTGTTGTTGAAGCTTCCTTTTCTAAACTTCTAGAAACTCCTCCACAAATTTTATGGATGCTTTGCCAACTACGTGGTTTGTTGGCATTGCTTCCTTCTTCTTACTTTCTACTCCCTTATATTTTCTGTTTGCCCTGGCCTTGCTAACTTCTCCCTCTTTATCCCCTTATGTTTCCATATTTTTCTTGTTTTGACTTTTAGGATTTTCAAACCTAATCTCTTATTTGCTCCAACTTATTTAGTCCTCTAAAAAATCTCCCATTTTTCTAATTTTATCCTACATTGGCTTCAAAAGATGCAAATTCTTGTCTTACCTTACTACTTTCATTACCCCTTAGAGAAATCCACCTCTTTCTCTTTGACACCATATCATTTTTCCTCCTCTTAGTTTTGAATAACATCCCTCTTTTCCTAAGATGTCCCACTAGTGATTCGACCAAGATTTCTTTGGGAGAGGAGGATTGAAGGTCCTACCATTTTTGAATGTTGGAAAGATTGGAATGATGTTTGGGTTTATTTCAATTCTCATTTCAAACCTATTCACCCCTCAATTTTTGTTTCTATGCTGATCTTTCACTAGGGTTAGAGTTCTATAATTTCTTCTAGCATTTCTATACCTATTCCATCGTTTGTTGCTGAATACATCTCCAACTCCCATATGAACCCCTCCAATCGCTCCTCTTGGCAAATATAAAACTCCTAAGGCCTAAATTTTGTATGATTTTCTTTTGTAATGCTTTGTGATAATTACAAACCCACAAGATGAAACTTCTTATTTTTCAAGAATGGAGTGTTCCATTTGCTTAGAAACCCACAAGATGAAACTTCTTATTTTTCAAGAATTGGTATTTTAAAGATTGTGACATTAGGATAATTTATTTCTCACCAAGGTAGCTAACTTAATTACATATATAAGCCTTGATCTCATTTTTTCAACTCTCAGTATTTCCTCATTAGTTCTTAATCAATGAAATTAGGTGTCACCTCCTTTTAATCAATATATACCTATTACTCACTTGATTGATTTAATTATTATCATAATTACAAGTTAACTTGCAATCTCTTGTATAATTTTCATTTTGATTCACTCATTTAAGAGGCCCTTGTACATGTATTCTATTATTTGATTTCAAATTTCAATCAATCAATTCATGAATATAAATAACATTATTATGTATTTCTAATTTTGTAACCAATTCATAGGAATTAGATCCATAGTTTATTTTGTTTATCATCACATAATCTAAATTTAAATAAATGTTGAAATTAGAGTAATTTTTTAATGAACATGGTCATAATCTAGGACATGTTTTGAAAATAATGATTCATTGGGAATATAGCACTAAGAACTCTTCAAATAATCCGGTTGATTCATGTGCAGCTTAGACTAACACTAGATCACCCTAGACAACATATTTCTACCACAATATCAAAATCTTCTTAGTAATTTTAGATATTCCAAAGTTTGAAGGTTAAATTAAGATTAAGGCCCTAAAGTATGGGTGAGTGGTCATGCTTTTCCTTTTCTTAAATAAGGACCATGTCTAATGTGACAATTATCTTTAACATCTAACAACATTAGATACTAAGATATTCTAAAAGAATAAAACTTACTATAGTATTGACATGCACACTCATTCATAATTCCTAGAAGAATATTAAGATAAGAGAATAGACAATGTATAAAGAATTTCCCTATCATCAACTTGATTAAGAACTTCCAAATGATAAATTAAACTTTGACAGTTCAAAATTAAACTTGCAAAGGAATGGATGGAGGGCGACAAAAGAAATATAAATATCTGTGCATATTTATAATTGAGAGGTGGGTAATATTGTTGTCTCTTTTTCTTCAATTAAATTCAATCTTTTTCAAGATAAAAGAGCAAAGCAAAGCCATCAAAATATCTTTCATGTCGTTTTATGGACTATTCAAAATTATTCCATTGTATGAACAACAACAATAAAGATAATTTAAAAAAAAATATAAGAAAATATAGAATTTTAAAAAATAAAGTAGAGAAAAATAGAGAATTAAAAAAAAAATAGAAAATTTAAATTAAACAAAGTAGAAAAAAAAGAGAATTAAAAAAAAGTAGAAAAAACATAGAATGTTGAAAAATTAAGTAGAAAAAAAGAGAGAAATCGTCTGGAAGTGAAATCTCTGCAACATATGCACAGGAGGGAGCTGAAACTCAATGCAAACTTAGAGGATGCAGGTAATAATGATGTTTGTAGGAGTAACAATTTATGGTTATTTTCATCTATTTGCAATTTGAAACAACAAAAATACGTGCACCGCTAATGTAATCCAACTAATCTACAGATGAATGACAAAATTCTCCCTATCAATATAAATCTCAGGGATATGTGTAGAAAAGTGGAGAGAAAAGACTCATCAATGTCCCCAAAAATTACATTGCGGGTTGGGTTTTGTAATCCAAGATAAATTTTTAAAAAAACAAGATACTCATGTTTATCTCCGTTCTTCAAGATACAAGAAATTTTATCTCCGTTCTTCATGACATTTGGCATCTGTATTCTTTATTTCTACTCATTTCCCACTTTCTCATAACAATGAGGAATTTAATTTTTCATGAGTGTTTTCTATTCTATGTTTGGGGTTGTCATTGACCTAATAGTGCAGGCTTCTCTTGTATAATCCTTGTTCATAAT
The DNA here is from genome assembly GCA_027943335.1 of Chamaecyparis obtusa. Classification (NCBI taxonomy): domain Eukaryota; kingdom Viridiplantae; phylum Streptophyta; class Pinopsida; order Cupressales; family Cupressaceae; genus Chamaecyparis; species Chamaecyparis obtusa. The sequence goes on from BSBK01004531.1 coordinate 201,524, forward strand.
GTACAACAAAATCCTCCTTCTTGGATCATACTTTCACTTCTTCCATTATGTTTGTTTTCACTATGACTTTGATATTATAGTCACTATCTCTAACATTGTCATTCCACCTTGTGATTCATGAAAACTGATTTTGACAAATGACATATTACTTTTTTTTTATCTTCAAACATTCAACATTTGTAGTCCTTTCTAAATATCCCTTTGATTTTGGACCTTGAAATCTAACTCTATCCTTAAATCACTTCATCTGTGTAGATTTTTTTAGTCAAACTCATTGACCCATATTTCATAAGTAGTGGTTCACAAGAACCCATCTCTCATGAGAATGAATAGAACACTTAGCACTCATTGTATCTAGGTGATGCTCATAGAGGTGAAGCATCGGGAGGTCACCCATCCTAGTACTACTCTAGCTCAAGCATGCTTAACCATGAATTTTCCTCCAAGGTTAAACCTACTTTTCTTGCAACCTCATTTGTAAACCTTCAACAAGTGTACCCTATGAAATTTATGGGTCAATGAGTTTGAATATAAAAAACTCCATGGTTGAAACCTGATAGAAATATCACAATTTGACTTGTGGAAAATATCTCCTACATATCAATATAGAAAATAGAGAGCATTGTTATAGTGAAAGAAAAAAATAGTGATCAATGAGTTTGAAAAGCACAAAGACAAACACTGTATAAAAAGTTTCAAAGAATTGTCCAAAAGCTTTAATAATGACAATCAGTCACCAAATTAGTGAATTATTGAAATCATTCCATCAAGATGTGTAATCACAAAAAAAGAACATTAACACACTGGCATGAATGATAGTAAATACAATGCATTTGTGATATGAGAAGCCTCCATAACATTTGATAATAATGGTCACTATTAAATTCATTGAAGGAAGAGATCAAAACTCTAACAAAATGCATGAATAACCTGTAAGGAGCAATACAAAACATGCTATTAAGAACCAAAACAAAATGAAATACAATACCTAATAGCAGTATTATTATGAATATGAAAATCAGTAATACACAAAATAAGACAAAAGAAGTGATGTCAATGAATGAAAAGAACTGATATTGATTTATCAAATAACATGATGAAGATAAATTCTAATGTGGGTGAAGGTTTCAAACTCTTCAAGTAGTAGTGATGTTTGTATTATGATAATTTATCAAGTAAAGAGATAGAATGCATCACAAGAATCCATGATAGCCATAACAAAGAACAATTATTTATGGACATCAATGAGATCATCAAGGACATAACACTCATAGAAAATATTTTAAAAACTCATTGGACAATAAATAAGAAACTAATTTATAAATAGAGGGATTCACTCAGAGTTCACTACTTTTAGAAGAGATCTAAGAAAGAGAATAATAGAAATGCAATATAAGTCTTAAGGTAGCTAAAGTTATAGATAGAATAGTGATTTTGTTTGTACAAACAATGATATCTAATTATGATCAAATAGTAACAGTGATCAACAATATATAGGACCATCTTTATGAACAAAGATACGTCACCGAGAACAAAGGTTTAATAGTCCCATGTTTCAAAGTAGTGTCAGATATTTTGTTTTTGAAATTACTAACACACAAACTATTGCTATTACAATGTGGATGATAGGAAAATATTTCCTTTGAAAAGTTTCAAAATTATGTTAGCCAGTGATGATTATGTTTGATTTTTTGCAAGATACTAAGAAGGGCATGTCTCAATACAATCCATTTACAACCAGTTTTAATGTAGAGTCATGCTCCAGCAAAAACATTAAAAAGTGGATATTCAAGCCTAAACATTTCTATCGAAATGATTAGTCCTACTTTCTAATTTAAGGTTAGTAAATTTATAGTCATTCCATGAAATGTAAGTTTCAATGATCAATTGTTAAATTATTCAATCTTGATGTCAATAGTAGCATTGGAACTCATTGTTATTAACTCATCACATAAAATAGTTAATGAGTGGAATTTTGTGGTAAAGTGATCAATATTTGATTTATTATAAATTTAATGGTGACTCTCATATTATTGTTTCTTACATAAGAAACCCTAGGTTTCATTTTTTCCTTTTCTGAAACTTAACCAATAAAAAATAGATGTATATTCTAAATGATCTCACTAATTAATTATAATTTATATTTTCAATAGCAAAAGTTTAATGAACAATCTAATTGGTAAAATAGAAAATAAATAGAACTATTCTGCAATTGGAATTTTAGTCCACGAAGTCCCCTGGAGAACCATACCAACTTAGGCCAATAAAGTACACTAGAGGACTTTGATAAACCTTTTATGTTGTTATTCTTTCATTGTGTGGGTTGCTGCTTCTCTTCAATGTTTCATTAGATTTTTATCATTTGCTAGCATAATATAGAGAAATCATTACATTTCATCTACTTTAGGGGAATCCAATTCAAGTTATAGGGAACTTGGGATACTATATGGTAAACTCCTTTGATAGTAATTATTTGTATGTACTAATTCCTTGGCCTGTCAAAATTTGCCAATGTACTTAATGCAATATAATATAGAACTCCAATCAAAACTACTACCATATAAGATGTTGACTTCATAAAAAACCACACCTATAGTATAATGATTTCTTCTCTCAATAGAAACTAAGTCAAAATTCTTGATAAGTAGTGTCCTTGTCTACTGCTGAAGTAAGATTAAAAGGGGAGCGTGCAGTAAATGTAGAAAAATTTAAAATAAACTCTATGATGCACAAAGGAGTTGATCCATATAAGGAAGCCAAAACTTATTTCAATGAGAACCTTTCAGGATGTAGGCAAGAAGCATACTCAAACAAGAAATACAGTGAAAGAAAAGATCAATAAAGGGGAATGGGCATTAAGTAGAAAAGAGAGAACAACCTAGTAGATCCACTCTATGTTGGAAGCATCATAATTACAATAGTCAAATCAAGACAGAGCTTCATAATTAAGAAAGGAAATTTCTCCCCTTTCCTTTCTTCTTTTTCTTCCAACAATCTGGAGTTAATTTGGCTGGAAACTTGTTGATTAGATCTACCAATATTACTTGAAGAATATTCTTTACATCCTCTATAGTTTTATTATTATTAGAGGATGAGTCAATAACGTCTATAAGTTTTTCTTCTAATATCTCATCATACTCCTTCATATTTTCTTTTTCAACATCTTTTTGTTTCTCCTTTTCTCTAATATTCTTCATTGTATCTATCATTCTCTCCTCCAAAACTTGATTTTATATTTCCTCTATAATTTTAGTATGGATCTCTTCCAAACATTATAGTATGAAACTTGTAATTTCTTGATTACTTATGTTTGATATTTTATTCTACATCTGATATCTATCCATTTTCTCTATTGGGAACCATCCTTCTCCCCTTGAAACATCTAAGTTCATGAGAGTATCCTTTCTTCCTACATTCTTTAAGTATCTGTAGTCTTGGGATTCTATTCTTTTAAAATTGTGTTTCTCTTTAATCATGGTGATTTGATTTAATCTCAAGCTCTCAGATATGTCCCCATACCCAGTCCCGTCAATGTATGGCTTATTCTTAATCCTACATTCCTTATAAATTTGATATTTATTTTCTTCATACCTTTGATGTCTAGTAGCATGAAGAGTTTTCTTTCCTATAATCTAGTGCAATAATGAGTCTATCTCTAAAATAGGGTCCAAAGAAACAAAATGATTTTATCATATATAAGTATTTGTCTTCCCCTTCAGGTTTACTGTAATGATATTTCTAAGAATAAAGTGGTGGGGTTTCCTCTAAATCATCTCTAGTATTCCTCAAACTTAGAGTTCTTAATTATTTTGAGTCTCCATACTACATGGGTCTTCCTCCCCTTCAGTTGCCCCAAATAATTCTATTGTTGAGATTGGAGGACCCTCAACCCTATCAATATAATCATAAGCGATCCCCTTATTTCAGATACCATACTTTGAGGGTTTTAGGGAATTCTTTCTAAGTGCTCATTATAACACGAATCCTAGGGCTTCAAGTTTCCTCACATAGGGTTGATTTAAGAAAGATTCCTAATTCATTTCCAAAGACCTCCTAGATATATGTGTATTTGTATCCTTACGACAAATAGTCTAATTGGATCTAGACGAGATTGAATTTATTGCAATGATATTTTCTATTGAAGTTTGGGATCTAGCTTTTCATATCTAACCTAGATGTTTTGAAATCTAAAACATTTTTTTTTTAAATATTGTCTCTGAATCTTTAGATTTGAATATCACTATGAAAAACCCACTTTCAAAATCTAGAATATCAACTTCTTCTAAATCATTCCATTTTTCATTCATCCAATTTTCTAAATCCTTTAATGAAATGGAGATATTCTAAAACTTACCAATTATGGCTTGTTGTTGAAGCTTCCTTTTCTGAACTTCTAGAAACTCCACAAATTTGATGGATGCTTTGCCAACTGCATGGTTTGTTGGCATTGCTTCCCTTATGTTTCCATAGTTGTCCTCTTTTGACTTTTAGGATTTTCAAACCTAATCTCTCATTTTCTCAAACTTGTTTGGTCCTCTAAAAAAATCTCCCATATTTCTAATTTTATCTTGCATTGGCTTCCAAAGATGTAACTTCCTGTCTTACCTTACTATTGCCCAAAATTTCCCTGTCATTCATTTTTGGCCACGGTCCTTTTTTTCTAAAGAAATGCTCAAGTGTCGAAAACCTAGTGTGTTTTCAACCTTCTCTCTGAAGGCTCAGGATGTTTCTACCTTTTGGTCTGAAAGCTCGGTGTGTTTTCGACCCCCCGCTCTGAAAGTTTAGTGTGTTTTTAGCCTTCGCTCGAATACCCTCTATGTTTTTGACCTCTTCTATGTTTTTGACCCTAAACACGCAACTCCAATAGGTGGGTCCAGTACCTTAAAGTCATGCCAGTGCAAAGAAGATTCGACAACTGTCGCATGATCACATGGGATCTTCTGATCCAATGAGATCATACGACAACCGTTGATGCGGTATCAGCAAAGATAAGCGGTCAAGATCTACAGTGGCGGTCAGTGGTAGCATCTTCGGGTTGGTCACATGATCACATGGGCTCTTCCGAGCCCATGCGACCATGTGACAAACCATCAATGGTTTTGGTGGTGGTCGGCGTAACAGTTCTAGGTTGGTCACATGATCGCATGCGGCTTCCTAACCGCATGCGACCATGCGACAAGCCTCTGGCGGTCTGCAGGGGCTTCGATGGGTGGTGATGTGTCTAGTTTTTGGTGGTGCTACCAGTGGTTATCAGGTAACCTCATGCAGTTGGTCACATGATTGCATGGGCTCTTCCAAGCCCATGCAACCATGTGACAAACCGTCAGTGGTCAACGAGCTTGCAGCTTGCCGGTGGGTCCTGAGACAGTGATGTGTCTATTTCTTAGCGGTTGGCAGAGGTTGTTGCGGGCCCGGTAGCATGTGGCCCCATAGATGCAAGATCTGACAGCAGTCGCATGTTCGCATGGGATCTTTCGATCCCATGCGATCATGCGACCACCGTTGGATTCTTTGGTTCTTCTGAGTGGTGTGGTTGTGGGTCCAGCCGAGGTGTTCGGCTCCTGTTGGGCCACATGGCAGGGTTTGACAGGTGGCAGATCTTGTGGGCTGGGTGGATTTTCTACGGGTTGTCGCATGATCACTGAAGCCTTTCGGGCTCATGCAATCATGTGACCGTTGAATTTTTCAAAAGCAATGCAACTTTTTTTTTCAGGCCTGAGCATCTATGTGGCGGTGAAAGGAAGATTCAGCGAAGCTTATCGCATGATCGCATGAGGCTTTTTTAGCTCATGCAATCATGTGACCAATGTTATTTTAAAGGAGAGTGAGCAAGGGGTTGGTAAGCAGAGTGCAGTTGTGTGGTTAACATGTTTCACGTGGTCGCTGAGTGAGCCCAAGGGTAAGGAAAAGTTAACATGACTTGGCGACTAGGAAGAAATGAACCCAAGGTAAACCAGGGTTAAGTTTGCAGCGCAGTCTTGCGGGCCCCAGGTGTCTTGCATGGCAGCAGAGGTAGATTTCAAAGGGGTTGTTGCATGATCGCATGAGGCTTTTTAAGTTCATGCGATCATGCGACCAATACTATTTCAGGCAGTGCAACTTTTTGCTAGTGCTTGTCTGCAGGCCATATGCGAGGTAGCGGGGTAGCTCGAAATTGATTTCAAAGCGATGGAAGTTTGCAAAGATGACGATGGAGATCTGGGTGGCCTTCACGTGTTGATTTCTATTCCTAAGGTATAGTGCGATGTTCTTGCACTAAAAAAAGCATTAAAGAGCTGGCGCCATCTGTATTTTAAATTCAAATTCTTGCAAGGATGGGATCAGATTTTGAGCATTCATGGCTTAGTGGGCTTGCAGAGAGATTGTCAGGTCAAGGTCATTTATCTGCAGGCATGATCAGCATGAGAATGGGCATGCAAGGGGAGATATGTCTAATATTTTTAGAGAAAGCATTTATGATCAGAATTTGACTATTAGGGTTGATTATTTTATTGCAAAAAAAATTGTAACATTGGTTCAAACTTTTGACTCCTGCCTGCATGCAGTTGAGTTTGTATATAACATTTTTTGGGAGCTTTTGAAGCTCAGAATCTGGCAATTGTAAAAAAAAGGAAAGTTCCTTTCCCAAAGGTTATTGAAGGCATTCTTTCTGCCCCTTAACTTTCTGCAATTGTAAAATTCCCATTGATTGTTCAGATACTGAAGATATTTTATGACATTTCTCCTATCTCTATTTCTTCTTATGTGAGTTATCTCTTAATGGTTTTCAGTATTTTTACATCTTTCTCAGTGATAGCTTAGGGTTCTTGGTCCTTCTCTTTTTCTACAATTTCATGCATTGTTGTGGGTGATTGGATGTGAATGTCTCTGTGGGTATACTTTAACCCCTTAACAATCATGTCTCATTCCTATGCCTGGTTGTAGAATCGAATGTTGTTTGCAGGTCATAAATTGTGCCTGAATCTTCAGTAATGCTATTGTTTGTGAAAACCATCTTTTCCTGAAATAGCCTCTTTCTATTTTGGACCTTCTTATGAAATATTTATGCAAGCCTATTCAGAGAGCTATGATCTCCTAGACCTAAGCCTTTCACTAGTTTCATTCCTCTATACTGAGATTCATACCCTAATTTTGGTGCATCACCTAGTAGGATAGATTTGCTTCCTATCATTTCCATTTCATGCACTCCTTCTATCCCTTTCCCTCAAAAGAATTTACATTTCCTCTCTAAGAGTAAATCTGGGTGACTATCCAAGAGGAACCAGCCTAGAATCTAGAGGTCTCATCTCGGTTAGCAAAAGGTCCCACAACCTTGAGATGATTCCCATGTTATACTAGATTATCAAGACCAAGAGAGCTTGAGATTAGAGGCACAAATTCAGTGTATAACACTTACTACTTTCATTACCCCTTAGAGAAATCCATCTCTTTCTCTTTGATGCCATATAATTTTGCCTCCTCTTAGTTCTGAATAACATCCCTCTTTCCCTAAAGATGTCCCACTGGTGATTCAACCAAGCTTTCTTTGGGAGAGGAGGATTGAAGGGCCTGCCATTTCTGAATGTTGGAAATATTGGAATGATGTTTGGGTTTATTTCAAATCTCATTTCAAACCTATTCACCCCTCAATTTTTGTTTCTATGTTGATCTTTCACTAGGGTTAGATTTCTGAGATTTTGCAATCTTTTTTATAGCTATATTTCCCCTGTTTGTTGTTGAATACATCTCCAACTCTCTTATGAACCCCTCCCATTTCTCCTCTTGGCTAATATAAAACTCCTAAGGCCTAAATTTCCTATGATTTTCTTATGTAATGCACCGTGATCATTTCCTAACTCTCGGGTGTTCCATTTGCTTAGAAACCCACAAGATGAAACTTCTTATTTTTCAAGAATTAGTATTTTGAAGATTGTGACATTAGGATAATTTATTTCTTACCAAGGTAGCTAACTTAATTATATATATAAGCCTTGATCTCACTTGTTAAACTCTCAGTATTTCCTCATTAGATCTTAATCAATGAAATTAGGTGTCACCTGCTTCTAATCAATATATACCTATTACTCACTTGATTGATTTAATTCTTATCATAATTACAAGTTAACTTGCAATCTCTTGTATATTTTTCATTTTGATTCACTCATTTAAGAGGCCGTTGTACATGTATTCTATTATTTGATTTCAATATTGAATCAATCAATTCATGAATATAGATATTATTATTATGTATTTCTAATTTTGTATCCAATTGATAGGAATTAGGTCCATAGTTTATTTTGTTTATCATCACATAATCTAAATTTAAATGAATGTTGAAATTAGAGTAATTTTTTAATGAACACGGTCGTAAACTAGGACATGTTTTGAAAATAATGATTCATTGGGAATATAGCACTAAGAACTCTCCAAATAATTCTGTGGATTCATGTGCAACTTAGACTAACACTACATCACCCTAGGCAACATATTTCTACCACAATATCAAAATCTTCTTAGTAATTTTAGATATTCCAATGTTTGAAGGTTAAATTAAGATTAAGGCCCTAAAGTATGGGTGAGTGGTCATGATTTTCCTTTTGTTAAATAAGGACCATCTCTAATGTGACAACCATCTTTAACATCTAACAACATTAGATACTACAATATTCTAAAAAAATAAAACTTACTATAGTATTGACATGCACACTCATTCATAATTCCTAGAAGAATATTAAGATAAGAAAATAGAAAATGTATAAAGAATTTCCCTATCATCAACTTGATTAAGAACTTCCAAATGATAAATTAAACTTTGATAATTCGAAATTAAACTTTGCAAAGGAATGGATGGAGGGCGAAAAAAAAAATGTAAATATCTATGCATATTTATAACTGAGAGGTGGGTAATATTGTTGTCTCTTTTTCTTCAATTGAATTCAATCTTTTTTAAGGAAAAAGAGCAAAGCAAAGCCGTCAAAATATCTTTCATGTTGTTTCATGGGCTATATTCAAAATTATTTCATTGTATGAACAACAACAATAAAGATAATTTAAAAAAATAAAGTAGAAGAAAATATAGAATTATTAAAAACAAAGTAGAAAAAAATAGAAAATTTAAATTAAACAAAGTTAAAAAAACAAAAAAAAAATTAGAAAACAAAATAGAAAAACCATAGAATTTTAAAAAATTAAGTAGAAAAACAAACAGAAAAAAACAAAGAATTAAAAAAAACATAGCCGTTACCCCGCTCCTACCTAACAGCATTCAAACTTTATATTATACTTTGTCCTGAACTGGATCGTCCGGAATCTGTACCAAAAGCAACTAGGTAATCTTCAGAAGCTGGGGATATCCTTATCATTGAAAGATTTCTTGCTCACACACCCATTTGATTTCTTACTACTATTTTGTCATGGATTCAATCAATTTCATTGCATCAATTTATTCTCTAGCTAGGGGAATTTGTCATTAGCATTACCACCATTATTGGACAAAGCCCACCAATCTCTTTCCCTTCTTGCAAAGAAATATGGGCTTCTTATGACAGACAACTCTGGTTGTGTCATCTTCATCCATGGCAAGAGAAGTACTAAAGAACACTAGTAAGAAAGATTCTATTCCAAGTGATTGGGTCGCAAAGGTGAGTACGCCATATTGTTCATTGTTGATGGATTCATCATTGTTAGGAAAATCTTGCAAGTTTATATAGTCAAAAGAAAAGATAGAATCAAAATTCCAAATACACCCAAACAATAGTCAAAAGAAAAGATAGAGAAACAGTAATTAGTAATTCAATGCAGAAGAGATTTCGCAAGAGAAAACAAAGGAGTGGGTCACAAAGGTGAGTACGCAGAATATTTCATTGCTGATGGATTCATTATAGAAAAGATAGAGAAATAGAGAATCAAAATTCCAAAGACACCCAAACAATAGTAGTCAGTAATCAGTAATTCAATGAAGAAGAGATTTCACAAGATTCAACAACTTTAAATTTGATTTTTGTGTGTCTGTCTCTCTTTTGTTAACATTTTAGTTTGCTGTTTGCCATATTTCATTCTTTTTGTAATTATTCTTTATTTATTTTCATGATGTTAATGATACCCATGTCTTTTCATGAATTATTCTTTATTTATATTTGCATCATGATTCAACAAAGCTCTTCTCAGGACAAGTGACTCAGGTGCATATGCAATTCATCAACAAAGATTGGAGTTGTAGAAATCCTTGAGTATTATAAAAAAGACACCCAGATCAGAAGAAAATGGTATAACACAGAGATGTTTGAGCAATTCAAGCAGGATTGTTGGAAACCCCCACATTTCTCAAAAGTTTGTAGTTCCTTCAGAATTGTTGGAAACCTGATGTTTAGATAGCTTTCAACTGTAGGATATGTCATTAACAAAATCTTGAACTATTTTGTATGGATCATTTTTTAAAATAAAATGCATCTCAAAATTTCCTTTACATGTGTATTTGAACTTTTGCATACTTATACTTTGAATTTACATTATAATGTTAAATTAGTTTAATGTTAATGTACTTCAAATTTGATATGTCTAAATATTATAAATATGTCAAATTGTGCTTCATATTTAGTATTTGTTACTTTAGAATTAAATTTTACATTAGAAAAAGGCATTCACTTTTTGTTTGCATAATGTATGTATTTTAACTAACATATAGATCATGTGCGTGTTTTAACTAGATTGTGCTAATTGTGCTTCATATTTAGACTTGTTTACTTTCAAACTATTTGAAGAGGGAGGGAGGGAGATAGGAAGAGGGAGCAAGAGGGAGAGGGAGAGGGGGAGGGGAGGGAGGGAGGGAGGGAGGGGGAAGGTGGAGGGAGAGGGAGGATGGAGGGAGAGGGTGGAGGGAGAGGGAGAGGGAGAGGGAGAGGGAGGGAGAGGGAGAGGGAACGGGGGAGAGAGGGAGAGGGAGAGGGAGAGGGAGATAGAGAGGGAGTGGGGGTGGAAGGGGGAGAGGGAGAGGGAGGGGAGGGAGAGAGGGGGGGAATGAGAGAGGGAGAGGGAAGGTGGAGGGAGGGTGGGGGAAGAGGATAGGGGTAGGTGGAGGGAGGGTAGGAAAAGATGAGAGGGAGAGGGAGAGGGAGAGAGGGAGAGGGAGTGGGAGTGGAAGGTTGAGAGGGAGAGGGAGAGAGAGTGGAAGGGGGAGGGGAGGGGGAGAGGGGGGAATGAGAGAGGGAGAGGGAAGGTGGAGAGACAGGGATAGGAGAGGGAGGGTGGAGGGAGAGGGACAAGAGAGGGAGTAGGAGGGAGAGAGGGAGAGGGAGAGGGAGAGGGACAGAGAGGAGATAGAGATGGAGTAGGAGGGAGAGGAAGGAAGAGGGGGAGAGAGATAGAGGGAGTGGGAGTGGAAGAGGGAGAGGGAGAGGAAGGTTGAGAGGGAGAGGGAGAGAGAGTGGAAGGGGGAGGGGAGGGAGAGAGGGGGGAATGAGAGAGGGAGAGGGAAGGTGGAGAGATAGGGATAGGAGAGGGAGGGTGGAGGGAGAGGGACAAGAGAGGGAGTAGGAGGGAGAGAGGGATAGGGATAGGGAGAGGGACAGAGAGGAGATAGAGATGGAGTAGGAGGGAGAGGAAGGCAGAGGGGGAGAGAGATAGAGGGAGTGGGAGTGGGAGAGGGAGAGGGAGATGGAGAGGAAGGGGGAGGGGAGGGAGGGAAGGGGGAATGAGAGAGGGAGAGGGAGAGGGAGGGTGGGGGAAGAGGGAGAGAGAGGAGAGGGAGATGGAGTATGAGGTAAATGAAGGGAGAGAGGGAGAGGGGGAGAGAGGGAGAGGGAGAGGGAGAGGAAGGGGGAGGGGAGTGAGAGAGGGGGGAATGAGAGAGGGAGAGGGAGAGGAGAGGGAAAGGGAGAGGAGAGGGAGGGGGAGAGGGAGAGGGAGAGGGAGAGGGAGAGGAGAGGGAGATGGAGATGGAGATGGAGGGAGAGAGAGAGGGAGAGGAGAGGGTGTGGGAGAGGGAGAGGGAGAGGGAGAGGGAGAGGGAGAGGGAGAGGGAGAGGGAGAGGGAGAGGGGGGGTTGGGGAGAGGATAGGGAGAGGGAGAGGGGGTGGGGGAGAGGAAAGCAAGAGGGAGCAGGAGGGAGTGAGAGGGAGAGAGGATGGTGAAAGAGGAGAGGGAGATGGAGCAGGAGGAAGAGGGAGAGGAGAGGGAGGGTCAGTGGGGGGAGAAGAGAGGCAAATCGAGAGGAGAGGGAAAAGGATGGAGAGAGAGAGAGGGAGAGGGAGGGTGGGGGGAGAAGAGAGGGAGAGGGAGGGTGGAAGAAGAGGAGATGAAGATGGAGTAGGAGGGAGAGGGTTGGTGGGTGGGTGGAGGGAGAGGGAGGGAGAGGGAGAGGGAGAGGGAGAGGGAGAGGGATTGGAGAGAGAGGGTGAGGGAGGGAGGGATAGAGGAGAGGGTGGGTGGGTGGGGGTGAGAGATGGTGAGGGAGGGTGGCAGGAGAGGGAGAGGAGAGGGAGATGGAGTAGGAGGGAGTTGGAGAGGGAGTAGGAGAGAGAGGGAGGAGGGAGAGGGATGGAGGGACAAAGGAGAGGAAGGGTGGGTGGGGGGTGAGGGATGGTGGGAGGAGAGGGAGAGGAGAGGGAGATGGAGTAGCAGGGAGGGGAGATGGAGAGGGAGAGGGAGAGGGAGAGGGACAGGAAGAGGGAGAGGGAGATGGAGATGGAGCAAGAGGGAGAGGGAGAGGAGAGGGGGGGAGGGATAGAGGGAGAGGGAGATGGGATAGGAGAGAGAGGGGTAATGAGAGGGAGGGTGAGAGGGAGGGAGGGAGGGAGATGGGGAGAGAGATGGTGAGGGAGAGAGGGGGAGAGGTAGAGTGAGAGAGGGGGTGTGAGAGAGTGAGAGAGTGGGTGGGAGAGAGAGGGGTAGGGATAGAAAGTGGGAGAGGGAGAGGGATAGGGGAGGGAGGTAGGGAGAGGGAGAGGGAGAGAAAAAGAGAGGGCGAGAGAGAGGGAGGGAGGGAGGAGTGGGAGGGAGAGGGAGGGAGGGAAAGGGGGGGAAAAGGAGGGAGAGACTGATGGAGAGGGAGAAGGAGGGATAGGGAGAGGGAAATGGAGGGAGGAGGGAGGGGGGAGTATGAGGGAGGGAGGGGGAAAATGAGGTTGGGAGGGAGGAGTGGGATGGAGAGGGAGAGATGGAGGGAGGGAGGGAGGGAGGGAGGGAAATGGGGAGGGATATGGAGAGGAAGGGGGAGAGGGTGGGAGTGGGAGAGGGAGAGGGAGAGGGAGAGGGAGGGGAGATAGATGGAGATAGAGAGAGAGAGAGAGAGAGAGAGAGAGAGAGAGAGAGAGAGAGAGAGAGAGAGAGAGAGAGAGAGAGAGTTAATGTCCACTTCTTTTGTATCAAAAGATTACCATCCCCTTAGATTTAATCCTCATATTATTGGTGTTAATGTTATGTTTCAACTTAGGTTTGATCCTTATATGATATTTACTTCATGCTTTCCTTCCAAATTTGCAATATTCTTAACAATACAAATTTGTAAAATAATTTGACATATTTGAATATTTTTGTAGAAATGGGTTGGTTGAATTCTATTTTCATATTTAATATTATTTATTATTTTTAGATTTATTTAGTATGAAAATATGATTTTTTTTTGTTTACTTTGTATGAAAATAGGAAGTTAATATTTAGTTAACTGCCTTTCTCTTCTAGAATAATTTTATATTTTTGAGTTTTTTTAAGAGTTTTTTTTTTTTTTTCAGCCTATTTTTATGGTGATACTTAGGTGTCACCCCTTACAACGAAAAATTAACTACACACTAATAGAAAATAGAGGGGGAGGGAGGGAAAGGGGGAGGGAGAGAGGGAAAGGGGTAGGGGGAGAGGGAGAGGGAGAGGACGGGGGAGAGGGTGGGAGAGGTAGAGGGAGAGGGAGAGGGAAATAGGGAGGGAGGGAGGGAAAGGGGGAGAGAGGGAGAGGGAGAGGGAGAGGAAGTGGGAGAGGGTGGGAGAGGATGAGGGAGAGGGAGAGGGGGAGGGGAGGGAAATGAGGAGAGAGAGAGAGAGAGAGAGAGAGAGAGAGAGAGAGAGAGAGAGAGAGAGAGAGAGAGAGAGAGAGAGAGAGAGAGAGAGAGTTAATGTCCACTTCTTTTGTATCAAAAGATTACCATCCCCTTAGATTTAATCCTTGTATTATTGGTGTTAATGTTATGTTTCAACTTAGGTTTGATCATTATATGATATTTACTTCATGCCCTCCTGAATTTGCAATATTCTTAACAATACAAATTTGTAAAATAATTTGACATATTTGAATTTATTCTATAGAAATGGGCTGGTTGAATTCTATTTTCATATTTAATATTATTTTATATTTTAAGATTTATTTAGTATGAAAATATGATTTTTTTTGTTTACTTTGTATGAAAATAGGAAGTTAATATTTAATTAACTTCCTTTCTCTTCTAGAATAGTTTTATATTTTTAAGTTTTTTTAAGAGTTTATTTTTTTAAAGTCTATTTTTTATGATGATACTTAGGTGTCGCCCCTTACAACCAAACAAAAAACAAAAAAATAACTACACACTAATGGAAAATCAACATAAAAAACTACTAGAGTTAATTCACTAGTACAAAAACAACAATATATGACTAAATAAACTACTAAACATTGTAGATAAATGACTAATTTTGGTCACGTGACCATTAGTAGTTTATTGCCGGCCATTTATCTCACAACCAAATTTATGACTAAACTATTTTAGTCATTGATTTGGTTGTTTATTTAGTCATTTATTTGGTCATTTATTTGGTCATTTATTTGGTCATTTATGTGATCATTTATTTGGTCATTTATTTGGTCATTTATTTGGTTGTTTATTTGGTCATATATTTAGTCCTTAATTTAGTCATATATTTAGTCATTAATTTAGTCACATATTTAGTCATATTAGGGCACGATGGAATCGAACCATCATCCTCCTACTTGTAAAGTAGGTGCTCTTCCATTGAGCTAGTACCCTTTAAAGAATAATCATACCATGTATACTAGTACTTTCCATTAAACATATTTCAAGTTTTTCCATCTATAGTACAAGGGTTTTTTTGTTCATTATGACTTCAAATGGAGGTGACTTCTTTCATGCATTGAGCAGAAAATTCACATGATAGTGAGATAAAAATGAAGTCTATTCACTATTTTTTATGCTCCATTCACTACTTGAAAGATTCAATCTCTGCTATCATATAATGAGTCAAGTAAAGGACATGTGATGATCCAAGTGGCAGGGGTTTAGTAGAGAGTAGTTAATGCACTATTGTTAAGAAAGATATGTGACTATCCAACATTGTCTATGAAGCACTGAATATAGCAACCACTATTCAAGGAGCTCGAGTTTGAAACGTTCCATAAAACATAATTGGAAGGTGTAAAGGCATATCCTTTGGTAGAATCCTCCCTCCCTTCATATATGTATGGCTCAAGAGAAAAATCAACAATAACGTGCTATATTGAATCTACTCAAAGATTTATAAAAAAAAATCAAAAATAGCAATACATCATTGTAATCGATTTTGGATATATTTGCATACTCATAAAGATGGACTAGGAGCAGCAAGACACCTCATCGCTATAAATAATAGAAGCATATTTCACAGTGCCATATCAGAGATTAGCTATTCACAACATTGATTGAACAATACATAATGCACATTTCATATTGTATTATAGAAGTGCAAATCAAATACATAGATCAGAGATCATCCAAGTTGATTACCAGAGATATCAATGATAATTTATCTCATATATCAAAGCATATCCTCCAATGAAAAAAAGATGAAGATAAAGGAAAAATAAATGATACACTCCAAAGGAAGAGAATTTGATATCCTAAGAGATATTATAACACACCAACTTGCAAGAATTCAATTTGAGTTGTGATCTTAAGTTGTTCAAACATTGTGTCAAGATAAAGCTGTAAAATCTCAGAAATTGACAAATCTAGTCTATGCCTTTGATCTCTGTACTTACTCAAATTGATTAAGTGGGTTCAAATTATCTCAGATGCCAACAAACCTCTATTGAACACTTGTATTGTAGGTAGAACTAGAAGGCTTGATGTGCAATCATCTGTGCACCAAAGTAAAGTACATATCAGTTTCAATCACATAGAAAATATTCAGAAGCCATATATAATAATGATTGTAAAAATGTAGTGTGTATGTGTCCCCAGTGTGTGTCTAAAGATCAAACTTATGATTTGACAATGCATCCAATATCTATCAAGTAGTCTAATGTTTAGAACATAAAACAATTAAGCATACTTGTGATCATGAACACTTCTCAAACTTTAGAAATACCCACACCTTACATGAAAGACAAAATTTAAATTACTCAAAATTATTAAAAAAATATTAATGGTTTCACTAATCTTAAGAAATCAACTTCTACTCACCACATACAAAGCTTCCAATTTAGAATTTTTGCATAATATTTCAAGCATTGTTTTGAACGTTTCCCAAAGAAACTTAAACCATGGAGTAACAAGCTCCCTATCAAACATGTCTTTCCCTTTTTCCGCAACTAACAAAGCTAAGCATTAAATCTTCTAGCCTCTTCTCTACTTCCAAGTCCTTAACATCAAGAGAAACTTCAGAAGTTCAAGCCTGAGCTTGAGCCTGTTCAGCTCTCTCACTAGACAGTTGCAGGAAATAATTTATAAATTCCTCTAATGAACTAATGTTAACTTGTTGAAAAACAATGCAATACTAAATAAGACCTTTTTCAAACCTTCAACACCTCATTTCAACACAAATTTTAGCATATTTGAACATTATCTTCTCCAGTGTCTTTTGCCATACTCTGTACCTCTTTGATGTTATCAAATCATGAAGATCTTGTAACACTACGTACTTCTGGCTAACATTCATGAAATCTGCATCCAAAGTAATATAAGTTTAGTGCTTCTCAACACTTTGGGATTTGATGTGGCTATCTATCATCCTTACATACTGCTTCAAACAATAATTAATAAATTTGGTGTGGCTAAAGAAGAGTGTCTTACTCTAGCAGCATGGAATATGGTGAGTGATGGGCTGAGGACATCTACTTGGCTCAAATTTAGAGTTCGTGAAATTTTTGTTGGGTCAATCTTTCTTGCTGCTAAGTGTCTACATGTCAAGTTTCCATTGTGTTGGTGGGAAACTTTTCAGATTCATCCATGACTCTTATAAGAGATTAGTAACCCATTGCTTCAACTATATGAAGAAATGTACTATCATATTGCTTCAAATAGAAATCAACGTGGTAGATGAGGTGAAAAAACATAAATTGCTCGTAAAGATGGCAACTATTTCCCAAAAGATGCAAAAGGTAGACTTTCTATTTTTTCCAATCAGCCAAAAGATTATGTAACAAAGATACTTGATGTAAATGCATTCAGTACCCTGCAACTCAATGCGAATCAAATGAAGAGCCTTGCAAGCTAGGAAAGAAAAATTCAGTGTGAGTTGCCAAGGGATCAAATAAAAATTAGGATTTCCTTTTAAGCCATGGAAGCCTCTAATAAAAATGCCTCAACCAGCACACCACAAGTTGATGAATGGAACACGAGTAGTTTAGAAGATAGAGAGGTGAAGAAGATTGATATCAATAAACTAGAAGAGGCCTCAGCCAGCACACCACAAGTTGACGAACATGGCAGAAGTTGTTTACAAAATAGACAGGCTAAAAAATTGATATCAATAAACCAAAAGAATAAATTGAAACCAAGAGTGGAATTCAATCAGGCAATAATAAACACTTCTCTTTTGTAGACATTGCTTGTGTGAATGCAAAAAAAAATTGCCGAATTGAAAAGAAGGAAACATAGGGAAGGAAAATAATTATAGCCTTGTATTTTGGGGACTAAGGTGACAGATGTAGAAGATCTGATTGAACTTGAGATAGAAAGAGGAATAGAAGAAGCTTCCAAAGAAGAGAAAGAAAAACAAGAGAGAAAAAAGTTTACAAGATAGAAATATAGGCCTAAATCATGCTCCAAACCTAGGAAAGAAAGTGGACAAGAGAGAAAAGAATTCATAGGAAGAGATGGAAATACACTCAATAGAGAGAGATCTAATGAGGATATATCCAATAAGGATGCCATCTCTGATAAGATAAGAATATGTTCAAGTAATGAAACTATCCTTTGTCATCAAAGTAAAGAGAAGCTCCAAATAGATGATCATCATGATGAGCTAGAGGAAGGTGAGATCCCCAATTCCCCTATAGAAGAGCTAACAAAACCCTCCAACGAAGGTCCAACTCAAGTTTCAAATCAACCTGAAACTAGAAAGAATTCTATTAAGGGCGTTGATTACTCTGGCCCTGAAGCTAGCACAAACAAGGATGATTCTAAAAGATTGCATCATCATCATGGAATCAGGCATGGTAGTTATGATAGAATAGTGTCATGCATCCATAACTATCCTCATCACTCTCTTCATCATCACAGAAGATATTATAGTAGGGAAAGGAAAAGATCCACAAATTTTTTTTTTGAAGAATAGAGAGATCGTGCTATGGACTAGAAAAAACCCACTGATAGGAATTAGGAGAAGAATACTTATAAGAGAAGGCAGAGAGATGACTGAAGATTAATTTTATGGTTTCTTGCCAAAAAAAAAGAAGTCTATAGTTGTAGATAAATATCATCCAACAAAAAAGAAGTGCATATACACCAATTCCAAATATTAATGAAAAGACCATTCTAATTTTCAAAGCATTTAAATTTCACTCGAAACTTAAAGTAGAGCCATAAATATTACAATATCAAAAGATTACAAGATATCGAGCTCACAATGTGCATCAGATGTAAGAAAAATAAAGGATTTAAAAGAACTTTAAAATTTGAGATGGACAATAGAGACAATTAGTTGAAAATATGATTTTAAGTTGTTGATATGCCAAACTTCAACATGAATTATATTAATACTGAGGATTCTAATGAGCTTCTAAAACAACAAGGTCAACTTAATCCATCATACTATAGTACAATGAGGTGACAAAAAAATACTAACCAAAGATGCTAACTCAAAAGGAAGGCTCCAATAAATTGGATGAGGCAAGATAAATTTTTGACAAAACAAGATACTCATGTTTATCTCCATTCTTCAAGATACAAGAAATTTTATCTCCGTTCTTCATGACATTTTGCATCTCTATTCTTTATTTATTTTGATTTCCCACTTTCTCTTAACAGTGAGGAATTTAATTTTTCATGAGTGTTTTCTATTCTATGTCTAGGGTTGTCATTGACCTAATAGTACAGGCTTCTCTTGTATAATCCTTGTTCATAATGTATAACAAAATCCTCCTTCTTGGATCATCCTTTCACTTCTTGCATTGTGTTTTTTTTCACTATCACTTTGATATTACAGTCTCTCTCTCTAACATTGTCATTCCACCTTATGATTCATGAAAACCAATTTTGACAAATGACATATTACTATTTTTTTTATCTTGAAACATTCAACATTTGTAGTCCTTTTTAAATATCCCTTTGAGTTTGGACCTTGAAATCTAACTCTATCCTTAAATCACTTCATCTATGTAGGTTTTTTTAGTCAAACTCATTGACCCATATTTCATAAGTAGTGGTTCACAATAACCCATCTCTCATGAGAATGAATGTAACACTTAGCACTCATTGCATCTAGGTGATTCTCATAGAGGTTAAGCACCAAGAGGTCACCCATCCTAGTACTACTCTAGCTCAAGCATGCTTAACCATGAATTTTCCTCCAAGGTTAAACCTACTTTTCTTGCAACCCCATTCGCAAAACCTTCAACAAGTATACCCTATGAAATATGGGTCAATGAGTTTGAATAAAAAAAACTCCATGGTTGAATCGTGATAGAAATATCACAATTTGAATTTGTTGTGGAAAATATCTCCTACATATCAATATAGAAAATAGAGAGCACTGTTATAGTGAAAGAGAAAAATAGTGATCAATGAGTTTGAAAAGCACAAAGACAAAAACTGTATAAAAAATTTCAGAGAAATGTCCAAAAGCTTTAATAGTGACAATCAGTCACCAAATTAGTGAATTGTTGAAATCATTCCATCAAGATGTGTAATAACAAAAAAATAACATTAACATACTAGCATGAACGACAATAAATACAGTGCATTTGTGATATGAGAAGCCTTAATAACATTTGATAATAATGGCCACTATTAAATTAATTGAAGGAGGAGATCAAAACTCTGATAAAAGGCATGACTAACCTATAAGGAGCAATACAAAACATACTATTAAGAACCAAAAAAAAATGAAATACAATACCTAATAGCAGTATTAGTATGAATATGAAAATCAGTAATACACAAAATAAGACCAAAGAAGTGATCTCGATGCATGAAAAGAATTGATATTGATTTATCAGATAACATGATGAAGATAAATTCTAATGTGGGTGAAGGTTTCAAACTCTTCAAGTAGCAATCATGTTTTGTATTGTGATAATTTATCAAGTAAAGGGATACAATGCTTCACAAGAATCCATGATAGCCATAACCAAGAACAATTATTTATGGACATCAATGAGATCATCAAGGACATAACACTCATAGACAATATTTTAAAAATTCATTGGACAATAAATA
Organism: Chamaecyparis obtusa; assembly: GCA_027943335.1. Taxonomy (NCBI): domain Eukaryota; kingdom Viridiplantae; phylum Streptophyta; class Pinopsida; order Cupressales; family Cupressaceae; genus Chamaecyparis; species Chamaecyparis obtusa. The sequence goes on from BSBK01004531.1 coordinate 222,118, forward strand.
AGAAACTAATTTATAAATAGAGGGATTCACTTAAAGTTCACTACTTTCAGAAGAGATCTAAGAAAGAGAATAATAGAAATGCAATAAAGTCTTAAGGTAGCTAAAGTTACAGATAGAATAGTGATTTTGTTGGTACAAACAATGATATCTAATTACCATCAAATAGTAATAGTGATCAGCAATATATAGGACCATCTTAAAAAACAAAGATATGTCACCGAGAACAAAGGTTTAATAGTCCCATGTTTCAAAGTAGTGTCAGATATTTTTTTTTGAATTTACTAACACACAAACTATTGCTATTACAATGTGGATGATAGGAAAACATTTCCTTTGAAAAGTTTCAAAATTATGTTAGCTAGTGATGATTAGGTTTGATTTTTTTTAAGATACTAAGAAGGGCATGTCTCAATATAGTCCATTTACAACCAGTTTTAATGGAGAGTCATGCTCTAGCAAAAACATTAAAAAGTGGATATTCAGGCATAAACATTTTTATCCAAATGATTAGTCATACTTTCTAATTTAAGGTTAGTAGATTTACAATCATTCCATGACATTTATGTTTGAATGATCAATTGTTAAATTATTCAATCTTGATGTCAATAGTAGAATTGGAACTCATTGTTATTAACTCATCACCTAAAATAGTTAATGAGTGCAATTTTGTGGTAAAGTGATCAATATTTGATTTATTGTTTTGATTGGTTATGAATGTTGTTATAAAACTTACATAAGAAACCCTAGGTTTCATTTTTTCCTTTTCTAAAACTTAACCAATCAAAAAGAGATGTATATTCTGAATGCTCAGTAATTGATTATCATTTATATTTTCAATATAAAATATTTTCAATAGGAAAAGTTTAATGAACAATCTAATTGGTAAAATAGAAAATAAATAGAACTATTCTACAACTGGAATTTCAGTCCACGAAGTCTCATGGAGAACCATACCAACATAGGCCAATAAAGTACACTAGAGGACTTTGATAAACCTTTTATGTTGTTATTCTTTCATTGTGTGGGTTGCTGCTTCTCTTCAATGTTACATTAGATTTTTATCATTTGGTAGCATAATATAGAGAAATCATTACATTTCATCTACTTGAGGGGAATCCAATTCAAGTTATAGGGAACTTGGGATACTATATGATAAACTCCTTTGATAGTAATTATTTGTATGTACTTCCTTGGCTTGTCAAAATTATCCAATGTACTTGATGCAATATAATACAGAACTCCAATCAAAACTACTGCCATATAAGTTGTTGGCTTCATAAAAAACCATGCCTATAGTATAATGATTTCTTCTCTCAATAGAAACTAAGTCAAAATTCTTGATAACTAGTGTCCTTGTCTACTGCTAAAGTAAGATTAAAAGGGGAGCATACAGTAAATGTAACAAAATTTAAAATAAACTCTATGATGCACAAAGGAGTTGAACCATATAAGGGAGCCAAAACTTATTTCAATGAGAACCTTTTAGGATGTAGGCAAGAAGCTCATACTCAAACAAGGAATACAGTGAAAGAAAAGATCGATAAAGGGGAAGGGGCATTAAGTAGAAAAGAGAGAACAACCTAGTAGATCCACTCTATGTTGGAAGCATCATAACTACAATAGTCAAATCAAGACATAGCTACTTTTCATCCTAGATCAATATGCAAAAAGTGATAAATTTGAATAGCCATCCCATTTCTGGAGATTTCTCATTTATTGGCCTACTGTGGGAAAACTTTCTTCTGGGAGATTGGGATACAAAGTTTTTTAGAAGACATTGGTTCTTTATGAAGGCTGGGTTGCAAATGAAACCATAATAGTAGAAAATACATGAAAATCATTATAATTGTTCTTGCCAACTGGCCATTTCTGTGGTTTTGACACAACGAAAATTGTGCCAACATTTTCCCCAAATTTTCATGATTTTTAATCAATTTAATCACTAGAAATTGGATTTGCTGAATTATCAATTTCATCTAATTTTTATGGAAATTTTAGGGAAAATATTGTTGTCAGAATTTCCAAAAGATAGCACGTGAACATTTTGTACTTATCTCAACCTACTCCATGTGAATGTCCATCTGCTAAATGAGCATGATAATGATTTTGATTTGTGTCAAGGCTTTGAACAGACAGGCAACATGATCACATGTACAAATAGATGAACTTGGAAGAAAGTAATATTTACAAGGTATTTGAGGCAAAATAGACTATTAAAACAGTTGATATTCCTTTTGTTTACTCAAATACATGCTACACTCTCTTATCTTAACTTTACTTTAGGAAGTTGGTAAAAAAAATCTCTAATCTAGAAAGAGGATGAGTGGAGCGGAGGGATGTTGCGAAGTTTTGAATTTGTCATTGAGTAGGAAACCTGCAGCGAAGGGACAGATTGATCGGTCTATGGGCCTGGACCTAGGCAAGGACAAAGGAAAGGGGGATGTGAGAGAAGATGGGGACCCATGGGCCTTGCAGCCAGATCTAGGAAAGAAATTAGGAAATGCTCCAAAAACAAGTGCATTTGGAGGTGCCCTAGGTCCCTTGGGATGATGGACTAATTTGTTTGGGGTCAAACCATCGGGTAAATCCTCTTTCCCTAAGATTAAAGATATTTCAAACAAAGAGAAGGGGACTTTTGCTTTAGAAGTGCCTTCTGAGCTTATTGATCATAATATTCTGAGTATGGCTACAACTCTTGTTGGCAAGTTCATAGGTCCTAGGCCAAACATAGATTTGGTTAGAATCTTTGCTAAGAAAAAGTGGGATCTGAAAGGACAGGTTGAAGTTATGGCTATCGCCAAAGGGTTTATGTCTTTTGCGTTTTCATGCCCTGAGGATTACTCAAAGATTCTATGTGTGGGAAACTGATCGATGGGGAAATCCACTCTCATTCTTCATAAATGGACCTCTAACCTTGATCGCAACAATGATTTGTTGACCCAGGCCCCAGTCTAGATAAGGCTTCTAGAACTTCCCCTAGAATACTGGCGTGAAGATGTTTTTGATGGCATTGCTAGCTCTTTTAGGGAGTTGCTATCTATTGATCCAATTACAATAGCCAAGAAAAGACTCACCTACACCAGAATATGCGTAGGGGTGGTTTAAGGTCAGGATATGCCATAATTGATTGAGTTCCAATCAAGATTGGGGAGGAAAGTGCAACAAATAGACTATGAAAATGTTCCCTTTGCCTTCTTCCATTGCAAAAAGGTAGGACACAAGGCCAAAATGTGTCCTATTTTCATTATAAAGGAAAAAGCTCGGAAGGCTCAAACCAAACAAGGAAAAAGAAAAGAGACCCAAAATTAGCAAAAAGGAACTAATCAAGTTGAGGGAACTAGGAAGGTGTGGAAGGAGAAAGCTCCCAATGGAAAGAATCCTGAGGGGTAATCTCTGGGGGAGAGACTCAATGACAAAATGGGGAACCTTCCAGATCACTAGTGTTCGGAAGGAAAGAAAATAAATCAGGGCAAGGAGCTACAAAAGGCCCAGATGGAAAATAGTGGAAAGGGAGATGTTGAGGCCATCCCTATTAACCGAGCTCCTACAATTGGGGAGGAGATCAATGGAGGTAGGGACCATGCTAAGGAAGGTGAGATCATAGTGGAGGATATCATTGAGGAATCCTTTGTCCCAGACACCCAAGAGAATAGGGGAACTTTGGAGGAGTAGGGCCCTTCTCAATCTCAAGATTTGAACTTAAGCAAAAGCACTTGGGTGTCTCCAAGGAAAATTAATAGAATTCTTGAGATGGTCTTTGCCTCTACTCCAAGGCAATTATCAAGAATGGAGGCTCTTTTTGATAGCTGCAAAGATGACAATGCGGGACTTTGGATTACAGTTAAGGAAAAGAAAAAGAAAAACAATAGGGACCCATCACCAGTTTCTCCTACCACTACGAGGAGTAGAGATAATGCTAACACAAGAAGTAAATCCAGCACTTTAGGCAAGAAGAGCAAGAATCAAATTAGAAAGGAAGAAAGAAGAAGGAATATAACAAATGGAACTTAGAAAACCATCCAGGAATCATGTTCACAAAACAAATAATGAAGCTCATATATTGGAACATTCATGGACTCAATGGAATCCACAAATAGGAAATTGTTAGGAATATGATAAGGGATCATAGGCCAGAAATACTTTTGATTCAAGAAACAAAAATGAAGAAGGAGAAAGTTGAAAGCATTATTTTCAATAAAGGGATGAAGACTGCGGCTACCAATTCTGAGGGTGCTTCAAGTGGTTTATTGGTGATATGGAAGGATAAATTAAAAGTAGATATCATTTTTTATGAAGATAACATTTTTCTTATTCAATTCAAAAATCTCAAGGATCAGAAAAGCTGGTTCATTATAAATATCTATGCCCCAAATGCAAAGAATGGTAGAAGACTCTATTGGAATAAAATTAGTAATCTTATGGCCAAGTTGGGATATCCTAAGGGCATTATTATGGGGGATTTCAATACCCCTCTTATGGCCACTAAGAAATTAGGCCGGCTCCCCCCAAACCTGGAAAGAAAACAACATCTAGTAGATTTGATAAATGACCTGGCCCTTATTGATGTCGAGTTAGGAGGTGGGAAATATACCTGGTCTAATAGGAGAGTTGGGATGGAATGTATTCAGGTAAGGCTAGATAGAGCCCTTATCACTTTGGATTGGATGAACCATTATCAATGTAATCTTTCCTCTATGGTGAGACTTGGTTCAGATCATTCCCCTATTGCTCTTACCCTAGAATCTATCAATAGGAAAAAGGCTTTCCCGTTCAGATTTCAGAAGATGTGGTCTTCTCACCCTAGTCTTGCTAACAAAATTAGGGAATGGTGGGGTATTGATTTGGATGGTACAGCTATGTACAAGGCAAATAAAAAACTAAAAAACATTAAAATGGAGATCAGAAAGTGGAACAAAATTTACTTTGGGAACATGTTTCAATAAAAAGAAAGGATCATCACAGAACTTGTTGAGGTGTAGGAAGATATACAAAATATGGGTTATGATGACAGTAGGCTGAATGTTGAAAAGTCTATTCTGGCTGACCTTCACAACATTGTGGGAAAAAAGGAAATGTTTTGGAGGCAGAGGTCAAAATCAGTGTTGTTAAAGGAAGGGGATAAAAACTCAAGATTCTTTCACCTTTCTACTTTGAAACATAGGGCTGCAAATAGAATTAGTGGTATTAAAAAGGGGATGATACTATAGGGGAAGACAAAGAGATTGCTAAGGAAGCTATTAGGTTCTTCTCTTCTATCTTAACCAAAGAGCAAAACCTGAGTGTTGAAGACCAAGAGAAAATTCTCAAGACTATCCCCAGTGTGATAACTACTAGCCAGAATAAATTTTTGGTGGCTATTCCAGAATTTGAAGAAATTAGGGAGGCTATTTTTTCTCTGCCTATTGAAAAAGTTCCTCGCCCAGATGGGTTCCCTACTTTTTTCTTCCAGATGTATTAGGAAGTTATCAAAGATGACCTTGTTAAAGCGGTGTAGGAATTTTTTGGTGCTAGGAGCTTGCTTAAAGAGATCAATGCTAATTTTATGGTTTTGATTCCTAAAGTCACAGATGTGGATTCTTTTGAAAATTTTAGGCCTATAAGTCTTTGCAACTCTTTTTACAAGATTTTTTCAAAGGTTTTAACTAACAAAATGATCAAAATCCTCCTAGAAATTATTGCACCTCAACAAATGGGTTTTGTCCCTGGAAGACAAATCCTTGACTCTATCATTATCATGCATGAGGTGATCCATTCCTTAGATGAAGGAAAAAAGGAAGGCTTCCTGCTCAAACTTGATCTATCTAAGTCTTATGAAATGGTGGACTGTATGTTCGTGGATAAAGTTCTGGAAGCTTTTGGTTTCAATGATAAAACTAGAAAGATTATTTCTCAATTGATTTCCACCCCCACTTTCGCGGTGATGGTCAATGGTTCCCCCTTTGATTTCTTTAAATCTTCTAGGGGCCTTAGGCAAGGTGACCCTCTTTCACTGATCCTCTTCATCATTCTGGCTGAATGCCTGGGAAGACTTATTCATGAAAAAAGGAGCAGGGGAGAAATTACCAAGTTAAAACCTTCTTCTGGGCCCCTGATTTTCTCCCATCAGTAATTCATGGATGATACCATTTTAGGGGGAGAGGCTTCGGTGAAAGAAGCTAGAAATGTGAATTCTATTCTCAATACCTATTCCAATTCCATGAGTCAACTCATTAACTAGAGCAAGAGCTTCATCTTCTTTATTAACAACCCTGCGACCAGATAGAGGAAAATAGCCAGCATTTTGGGTTGTGGTATTGGCTCTCTCCCTTCTATGTACTTGGGGCTCCTTCTGGAGATCAAACCACTTGACCTCTTTTGGAACAGTCTAATTGATCATTTCAATAGACAGCTAGCAAGGTGGAAAGGCATCACTCTGAGTCAGGCTGGTAAAGTGCTTCTGATCAAATCTACTTTGCAGAATTTGACTACATATGCTTTAAGCCTTTTCTCTATCCCTACCAAAGTGGCTGATACTTTGGAGTCCATTCAAAGGACTTTTCTATGGGCTGGTACTAAAGGTAATAAGAAGTACCCGTTGGTGGCTTGGGAGACTATTTGTAGACCCAAAAAGTAGGGGGGGCTGGGGATTAGAAATTTGAAGCAATTCAATAGGGCTCTGCAAGCTAAACAAATATGGAGGATTTTCAACTCCATAGGGGAATGGAGGGATATTTGAAGGATAAATATGCTGCCAATATCAACTTCAAATAGTTCATCAGAAGGGACAATGACCCAAGGGGATCCAACATCTGGAATGACATTATGAGGACTAAGGGCTTAGCCACTGAGAAAGAGAAATGAAAACTTGGCAATTGCGAAGACATAAATTTATGGCATGATGACTATCTAAGATAAGGGCCCTTATGGAACATCAATCTGTATAACAGATGGGCTAACAGATGTATGGAAAGATTTGGCTATAGAGTGAGAGACTACAGGGTCAATTGATAGAAATAGGAGGCAAGACTGTAGATGGACTCTCCCACCTGAGGGTTGGTGTAAAGCTAATTTTGATGGGGCTACTAAAGGCAACCCTAGTAAGGCTGGGGTGGGTGGAATCATCAGAAATGCCCATGGCAAAGGAATTGCTACTATTTCTACTCCTTTGGGGTTGCAAACTAATCACTATGTGGAGTCGATTGCGGCACATCAAACCATGAAACTTGCTCATGACATGGGAGTAAGAAAACTTTGGCTGGAAGGAGATTCTAAGAATATAATAGACTGTCTTAATGAGAAGAATGAGCCTACATGGATGATTGGGAATATCATTGAAGAGAGCATTCAGATCCTTAAATCCTTTGATAATATTTATGTGGCTCATGAGTATAGGGAAGCTAATCAAGTGGCTGATAGGTTGGCCAACTGGGCAGTCAAGAATGATGAAATGAAAAGATGGATGGACAGACATAATATTCTACTAGAAATTTTAGATTTGATAGAAAGGGAGAGGATCCCGGGTAGATTGGGAAACATTAAATGTCAATTATGAAAGTTCATGTTCCTTGGGAAAGGTGTTGAAATATGATGTGTAAGTATGATAGCTAAAGTAGGTTACACCTCATTAAATTTCATCAGCACACTTTGAGGCTAGATTTTGGGTATAATTTACACAAGGCTAAAAGAAGTTTTGTGAAAACAATACATATCAATTGGAATCAAGCTTCAAAAGACATCACTACCAGGAGAAAAGATTGCAGAAAGGATGAAAATATGGTGGGGGAAACACATAAGAGGGAACCTGAAGATGAAGCTGATAAGTGGCATCGGCGCTCTAAAGTGTGGAGCATACTAAAAAAAGGCAAAGTCACCAATCTCATCGACTGACTTCATGGGTGGAAACCCTTTGTTACGCGTATCATGGTTAAGAGTTGGAATGAGGGGATTGTTAAAATTGATGGGGTGGATTTCACGGTGACAGAGGAGGTTATCTCTGCAGTGACGGGTATTCCCATTATTGGGAAAAAATTCTATAGAGATAGATGTATTTCTAGGGAGGTTGTGATTGAATTTTCCAAGGATGTGGAGGAAAAGAAGGCTTTAGTGAAGAAAAGGACCTACTACCTACCAGACTCTATCAAGCCATTGTGGAGGTTTGTGTTGAGGTTTATTATCAAGTACATCTCCCTCGATACGAGATTCGACCACCTCTACACCCACCACTTTGTGCTTCTTAACCATTTTGGGTGTGGAGTGAAGATTTCAATCCCTTTCTTCCTATATTCATCTATTAATGAGAATATCAATGACTATAGGGAGAAGCCCATTGGAAATCCTACTTTCCATGAGGGGCTTTTGCTTTTAATTTATGAATTTTTTAAGGCTAGGTCTATGGGGAAAGAAATTAAGAATAAGAAGGTGGGCAAGGGGGGTAAAGGTGAGTCGAATGAGTTGAGAGAAGATTATATCCCATCAGATACTGAGGACAACCAAGATATTCATTCGGATACGGATGAGAAGGCTACCCCATAGATCAATAAGGGGAAAAAGAAAATCAAAATGGAGAAAAAGGAGACTCCCGACCCTAAACAAAACATTGAGATCTCATCTGACAGAGACTACAATGAAGGGGCAGAGGGAATGGATATGGAGGGTGACAGCGTTGATGGGGAGGAAGATACCAATTTAAGAGAAGAGGAAAATAAGAAGAGGATGGGAGGAAAGAGAACCATTACTATTAAGATGCCTGCCAACAGAGAAGAGGTTTCTACTAGCAAGCCTTTCAGGAGGCTGAAAATAGGGAAGGACATTGACAAGGAAGCCAAGGAGGAAAGGTAGGAGGGGGGGAATGAGAGTGAGGAGGAAGAGGAGAATCAGGGGAGTGGGGAAGAGAAGGAGCAGGGTTTTGGAGAATATGGGTTTGGCCATTACACTTGCAAGATTTTGGGCAAAGAAAGGAATGTGGTTTGGAGGAATTTTGATAATGTTTCTATAAGGATGGGTCTCAAGAGAGAGATGATGAAAACTCTGGTTAAGGAGAATAAGGAGGGAAAAATTCAAATGGAAGAGCTTATTGACCCTGCCCTTGTTATTTTGAGTGACACCACTAAGGACAAACCTCAGATGGATATGCTTAATAAGGCAAAGAACAACATTATTGATAGCTATAGAACCACTAAATGGACCTACCATGAAATCCAGGAGTTAAAATATAGAGTGGGCAGATTGGAGAGGGATAATTACAGTAATAAGAATAGGAAAACAGAGGAGGAGAAGGATATGGAAAATAGAGTGCAGGAAGTGAAGAGGAGAGTTTAGAGCATTGAGGGCACCATGCAAAAAATTGTAGAGCAAAGCTATAACATTATTAAAGCTTCTAATGACAACATAAAGGTGCTGATAAATAACATTGAGGAACACAGGGGTAGTAAGGAGGAAGATCAATCTCCTAGCAGTGGTAAAGATAAATCCCCTGAGGAAGGACCGAGGATTTGGTGTCATAAAACATAGTGATAAAATTAAAAAAAATGGCATGCACAATAAAGGACCATGTGGTCTCCTTCACATTCAACAGTTACTAATTTTCAATAGGATGTGGGAAGGTAGAAGCTAAACTGACAAAATGGTATCATTACAACCTCCTTAAAAATTTATGGCATAATGAGCATTTTAGTTTAGATGGAAGCTTAGAATTTGACAACTTAGAGAGGATGTCATCTTCTTTTCTTGCAAAGATCATTCTGAAATAAGATCCCATGAATGCAAGTTACCAATATTTTAACATAATGTGTGAGCAGGTACAATGAATTAACAACAATAGAGCAGGAAGAAATATATCAGGATAGTCAAATATTGGTTAGATTTGAATAGAGTAACTAGTTGATCTAATGTATTGTATGATATGTCCTAATCATTTGAATTTAATTATTTATATGAACTAATAATTTTGGCTTCTTGATGTCATTGGCTGAATCACCATTTCTTACACAATGGCTGATAGCAATATAGTGGTGTCAAGATTAAAAAGTTGGTTATAACAACAACAGTTACAATTCTGATTTTCACCATTCTTGGTGACAAACATGAAGATTTGCAGTTCATCCTAAGGAGATCTCCAAGTGCAGATGGGTGAGGAAGAATGCAAACACACCACCAAAGTAATTTGTGAAATATTTTGATGAATATGGAATGAGTTTTGTTGTTTGATTAAACACAATGTTAACTGTCCTAGTAAATAGTATGTTTCTCGTTGTTTCTTTGCATTTGTGTATATGATACTGAATTGAATGGACCCTAAAATCAATTTTAATGTGTAATACAATGAATCTATTTGGTTTTAAAATAAATTTGAGGTCTGTCTATGTCCCACAGTGAAAGATCCATTTAGTTTTGTAAAAACTGTTAAAACCCAAGGACAGTAAAAAATGGTCTCTGTGCAGAGGTTGTTATTTTTTATTTCACCGTTGGATTTTGATTAACTTTGTATATGTTTTTATAAACCTACTATGTGAATATTCCATTGGAGCAATTTTCATAAGAATATCAAGTTTGAAAGTTATCAACAACAGAGTTATGGTCTAGAAATAGAACCAGTAAACTTGTTGGGTTTGACAGTAGAGTATAAGGCTTTGATTCTTGTTAGTATCTTTACTGCTTGTGAATAAAACCAAATGGTTGGGTAATGGTAAGTAAATGCATGTAGACCATGAGCATGTATGAAGGATGGATCTATACAAGTTTGAAGGTCTGAATAAGAGGTGTGGTCTAACTGTAAATGCAATGAAAGTCTGAATCTTGACCAACATTTTATTTTGTTTCATAATTTTCTTGGTTAGACATGATTAGTATATTTTAAGAACAATGTTTTGATGTCAAGGGAACAACCACCTAATAGTTTTTGAGCTCTCATTATTATGGCATTTGTTGAGGGCTTCTCTAATATGATAGTGATAGTCAAGAATATAAAGCTATTGTAAATGGAAGTAATGTATAAGTTTCAAGGGTGTAAAAGTTGGTATGATTATGATTGTTGATATACTAATGGCTTGTGGTTAGAACAAGGAATTGAGAATTTGTGTATGTATGGATAATTATACAATGGATCATGTTCTTTTATACCCCTTATTTTTTATTGGAAATAGAGTACTTGGCAAAGTTGAGGACCACTGGACTCTTGTGAAAATAATGCAACATGGACAACAAACATGGAGTTTGGAAGGGTAAGAGACAAAGGTTTGGTGAGTAGTTGGCATTGTGTCCAAATAGGCTTTGAGGATCAAAACTTGGAAAGTGATAAATGTGACCTCTAAATTAGGTGAATAATATGTTATTGTGGTTCAAGTTACAAATTATATGTTTGGGTTACCTTAATGAAGGTAGAGTTTGGGTTCCTAATGGATTAAGGATCCTAAAAGAGGAATTGAAGCTAGTTAAGATGAGTTTACTAATTGAGTATGTCTCTAATTTTTTAGAACAGTTGATGTTCAGTTGGAAAAGGTTGATTGGATCAGTATGATCCTAAGAGAACGATGTTTCCTCGATGCCTCCACATCACTTAGGTATGATATTGGGCATCCTACCTTCACATAATTGATCATTGTCACTTCAATGAGATGGAAATATACTAGTAAGGAAGTGGAATGGTTAGAATGATGAATCCCATTGACCTAATTAATAATTACATTTGGTTATTCCTATTGTCTACACTCAAGTGTAGATGCACGAATATGAGGACTAATTTGCAAGAATTTTTCTCATAGATAAAGTACTATATGCTGATTAAAGATCATCTTGAGCAAAAAAAATAGTTTTGAAAACAATCAACACATAGTAATTGAATTTCGCAAAATACTACAATTATATGAAAAGTTTCATATCACCAGGGTGAAAACAAAGGGAATGGATTTAAACTTCCAAAGTAACAATTTACAATGCTCTAGGATTTTGAAAATTAACCTTATCTAAAATTTGATTTCGTATTGGAAGACAAGCAATGTGAAATAAAGAGGATTGGAGAGAACATACATTAAATAAAATATATCAAATAAAATATACATAGATACAGAGTACCCACAAGTTTTTTGTGGGGTTTGGAGACAACATATATCAAAGAAAATACACACATTAAAACCATCAAACCAAACCCTCTTAGTCATGGTCACAAAATATGAGAAGAGCAATACAAATGAACAAGTTTCCAGAGCTTTGAAATACTCATAAATATCTTGAGAAGAAGCCAGAAATATATAGAGTAGCCATGACCATTCACGGAGAGGAAGGGTAAAAATTAACAGAGAGAGCCTTGTTTAATGAGAGAATACACTGTGAATGAGCCCCCGACCTCTGTAATTACAAAATAAATTTGAATATAATGAGACAAATAATAAATATAGAACAAAAAAAGGTAAAACCCTTGAAATCGTATCATTCAAAGAACAACCAACAGTTTATTGAACATTAAATCTTCTTGAAATACATGAATAGAGTGCTGAGACATAGTCGAGATTGTCAAGAAATCACAAAGGATCAACATACCTGTAGGTGGGTTCTTGAAATATGTATATAGAGGAGCTTCAAACATTTAGCAAATCTTTAAAGTTTCAAAACCATAACCATGGAGGCAATGCCTAGAGTAAACAATGGAGAAGAAAGTGAACAATCCAAAACAGGAGCCGCGGGAGATTGTTAAATGGCTATTGAGTGTGAAAAGGCTTTTTGATTTCCTTTGTTTATTTTAGAAAATCATTTTCTTATCATATTTCCATGGTGGTTCTTTTTATTTGTGCATAATATTAATGATGAATCATATTTATCAAGTGGTGATTATCACTTGATAAATATCATATTCAAAACTAATATTTATTAAGTGATAATCACCACTTAATAAATTCTGATTTTTATTAAAAATATAGGATTAAATTGATAGATATTTTATTTTTCATATAATATTATAAGTTTAATTATATTTATTTCATGGTGTTTTATAAATCATTAATGAAAATTAACTTAAAATGCAAAATATAAATATATGTTTTATTGTGCCAAAGGGGGGAAGATTGATTTTGACTTTGAGATCAAGAGTAGTAGTTGCAACCGTGGAATGGAGTTCAATTTTTTCATACATCATGGAAGTTCTTGTGGATTTCTTTTGATATTTTTTACAATGATTCAAATTGTGATATTGCATTAGGATTTGACTATGTAGTTTTTGAGTCAAACTCATTGAACCATGTTTCATGAGTTGTTTGTTAATGCTAGAAAGATAACATCTTTTAGTTAGTAATGTATTAAACATTAAAAAATACATTACAATAAATATATTTAATATTTAAAAAATTACTAATTATAATCTATATTTTCCATTAATTTTATTTTTTTAATTTGTTTTCAAATGCTACTCTATTGGATAATGTCCTTTGGTAAAGCAACTTGGTCTTTCTCATGATCGAGAAAACTATGAGTCAAATTGTGATATTAATACTACAGGATTCAACTTGTAGTTTTTCAAGAAAACTTATTGACCCTGTTTCATACCATTGACTTGATAACAAGGATTTTATCAAAAAGAGAGCACACATAGCATAGTAAGATCCTAGTTGATGTCTTTTGACACTACCCCTTTCAAACACAAGTTCTAAGTATAAAGGTGAATAGATTCTATGAATCAAATTTAATAAAGATAATTTCATGTTCAAGGTTTAGTAAAGATCATAGTTGATGGATTTTGCCACTACCCCTTTCAAACACAAGTTCCAACATCATGTCAATTCTACTAGTGGGAGATCCAGTAGGAAAGCTAGTAGCGGAGAAAGCACCAATATCAAAAGACTCCGTTACTTTTTTCAAGCATTGGCTCCCGCCCATCTTCCTTCAATCTATCCTATTGGTGAATAAACATTAGTGTTGAAATGCAACTTCTAAGTATATAAGTCTGATATTACTGAATGTTAGTATAAAGGAGTAATAATCATTCATTTAGTCATTTTTAGGGGTGACTAATTATTTACTCATTTATTTGGTCATTTATTTAGTCATTTATTTGGTCATTTATTTAGTCATTTATTTGGTCGTTTATTTAGTCATTTATATTTTTCTGACCTTGTGATATTACCTTATGACCAAATTAGTCATTTATTTGGTCATTTATACTTGTGAATTACAAAAAATTAGTAGAATATGACCAATTTTAGTCAGCTTTAATTAATTAATTTAAATTACTTATTTCAATTATTTGAAGGATTATATTTAATTATTGAATGATTGACTTGGATTGTGTATTATTCCTAATTAGACCCTTAATTACCTAATAAACCTAGGATTAGGAGGTTTAGACTAGGGATTAAATTTTAGATACCCTTATGACATTATTATCTCATCTTCTCATAATACTATATAGGTTCCATTTTTATTTAATCATTTGATAAATGATTAATATTAATAGTTGAGACTATAGTAAAATGAGAATATTTAACATTGCTATTTTATCATGTCATGGTAAACGTAATCCTTTGATAATACCTTTTTGGTCAGTGAAGTCTCACTTAGAGATCTCACACCCTGGCATGAATTTCAAGGTAGGCCATTTTGGATGCCTCGTTAGAACCTAGTTTTTCTGATATCTTCTAGGGGAATTGTTAAGTCAACCTTAGTCAACATCTCCTTATAGGATTTCATTCCAGTAATACATTTCACTTAAGAGAATTGTGAACAAGAGGGAGGTTGACCAAGTCAAACATGGCCATGATGTCCCTCTATTTTATGTTTTATTATTAATTCCTAAACTTAGTCTGTAATGTTTTGTAAACTTTTAGACTTATTGTTGTACATTAGAAATTTTTTGATTGTTGTGTTTTGTTCATTTTTTAGGCCATTACAAATGGTCTGATCCTGATATGAGAGATATGGATGCCTTCAAATAAAAAGGGAAAGAAGTTAAGTCACCTATGTATAGGAATCTATGCAATTTTCATCTATACATACTAAAGCCAAGTCTTCTTTTGTTCCATGTGAACATTTCATTCTCCAAGTCAACCTCCATGAGATTTTCCTTTGTGACCTAGTTTTTGAAGTCAATATGTGGCTGAAATTATTTTTGTACACCCCTTTTTTTATGATAAATGGAGGATGGCATTGAAGTCTCCACCAATGATAAAATTATTTTCTATCCAGGATCTAAAAGGACTACTTATCTCTTCCCATACTTCCACTTTCTTCTTTGTCATTATCAGACCATAACCATTAATTAAAGAGAAATTCAAATTTCTATACACGTTGTGCACTAATCCTCCTAGCCAATTGAGTCTACCATCCAACTTTTGAAAGAGAACTGTGCTTGGGTGCCATAGGATTTCCAATTCCCTCGAGGAACTTGCGGCTTTTATTGATTTTGATTTCCACTTGTCTATTGATCTTTAGATTTTTCTATTTGGTCCGCATTTAACATTGTCTCTTGAGGAATGATTACATCTTCTTTGAATGAAAAATTACAACATTTGATTAAATGCTACTTGTTAGGAGCATTCATGCCCCTAACACTCAATAAAATAATTTTTATTTCTCATTGGGAAGGAACTTCCCCTTCCCTACATGAAAATAAGTTATGATTTTTTTTTTGTATGACTCCTCCCCTTCTTCAATTCTTAATTAAGAAATGAATTTTCTCCCCTTTCCTTTCTTCTTTTTCTTCCAACAATCTGGAGTTAATTTGGCTGGAAACTTGTTGATTAGATCTACCAATATTACTTGAAGAATTTTCTTTGCATCCTCTATAGTTTTATTATTATTAGAGGATGAGTTGATAATGTCTATAAGTTTTTCTTCTAATATCTTATCATACTCCTTCAAATTTTCTTTGTCAACATCTTTTTGTTTTTCCTTTTCTCTAATATTCTTCATTGTATCTATCATTCCCTCCTCCAAAACTTGATTTTCTATTTCCTCTATAATTTTGGTATGGATCTCTTCCAAACATTATAGTATGAAACTTGTAATTTCTTGATTACTTATGTTTGATATTGTATTCTACATCTGATATGTATCCATTTTCTCTATTGGGAACCATCCTTCTCCCCTTGAAACATCTAAGTTCATGAGAGTATCCTTTCTTCCTGCATTCTTTAAGTATCTGCAATCTTGGGATTCTATTCTTTTAAAATTGTGTTTCTCTTTAATCATGGTGATTTGATCCAATCTCAAGCTCTCAGATATGCCCCCATACCCAGTCTCCTCAATGTATGGCTTATTCTTAATCCTACGTTCCTTATAAATTTGATATTTATTTTCTTCATACCTTTGTTGTCTAGTAGCACGAAGAGTTTTCTTTCTTGTAATCTAGTGCAATAATGAGTCTATCTCTAAAATAGGGCCCAAAGAAACAACATGATTTTATCGTATAATTATTTTTCTTCCCCTTCAGGTTTACTGTAATGATATTTCTAAGAATAGAGTGTCGGGGTTTCCTGTAAATCATCTCTAGTATTCCTCAAACTTAGAGTTCTTAATTATTTTGAGTCTCCATACTGCATGGGTCTTCCTCCCCTTGGGTTGTCCCAAAGAATTCTATTGTTGAGATTGGAGGACCCTCAACCCTATCAATATAATCATAAGCGATCCTTTGATTTTAGATACCATATTTTCAGGGTTTTAGGGAATTCTTTCTAAGTGCTCATTATAACACAGATCCTAAGGCTTCAAGTTTCCTTGCATAGGGTCGATTTAAGAAAGATTCCTAATTCATTTCCAAAGACCTTGTAGATATATGTGTATTTGTATCCTAACAACAAATAGTCTAATTGGATCTAGACGAGATTGAATTTATTGCAATGATATTTTCTATTGAAGTTTGGGATCTAGCTTTTCATATCTAACCTAGATGTTTTGAAATCTAAAACATTTTTTCTAAAATATTGTCTTTGCTATCTTTAGATTTGAATATCACTGTGAAAAACCCACTTTCAAAATCTAGAATATCAACTTCTTCTAAATCATTCCAATCTTCATTCATCAATTTTCTAAATCCTTTAATGAAATGGAGATATTCTAAAACTTACCAATTATGGCTTGTTGTTGAAGCTTCCTTTTCTGAACTTCTAAAAACTCCTCCACAAATTTGATGGATGCTTTGCCAACTGCATGGTTTGTTGGCATTGCTTCCCTTATGTTTCCATAGTTGTCTTGTTTTGACTTTTAGGATTTGCAAACCTAATCTCTCATTTGCTCCAACTTGTTTAGTCCTCTAAAAAAATCTCCCATTTTTCTAATTTTATCCTGCATTGGCTTCCAAAGATGCAAATTCTTGTCTTACCTTACTACTTTCATTACCCCTTAGAGAAATCCATCTCTTTTTCTTTGACACCATATCATTTTGCCTCCTCTTAGTTCTGAATAACATCCCTCTTTTCCTAAAGATGTCCCATTGGTGATTCGACCAAGCTTTCTTTGGGAGAGGAGGATTGAAGGGCTTGCCATTTCTGAATGTTGGAAAGATTGGAATGATGTTTGGGTTTATTTCAAATCTCATTTCAAACCTATTCACCCCTCAATTTTTGTTTCTATGCTAATCTTTCACTAGGGTTAGAGTTCTGAGATTTTTGCTAGCTTTTTTATAGCTATTCCCCTGTTTGTTGCTGAATACATCTCCAACTCCCTTATGAACCCCTCCCATCGCTCCTCTTAGCTAATATAAAACTCCTAAGGCCTAAATTTCCTATGATTTTCTTCTGTAATGCTCAGTGATTATTTCCTACCTTTCGAGTGTTCCATTTTCTTAAAAACCCACAAGATGAAACTTTTTATTTTTCAAGAATTTGTATTTTGAAGATTGTGACATTATGATAATTTATTTCTCACCAAGGTAGCTAGCTTAATTACATATATAAGCCTTGATCTCATTTGTTCAACTCTTAGTATTTCCTCATTAGATATTAATCAATGAAATTAGGTGTCACCTCCTTCTAATCAATATATACCTATTACTCATTTGATTGATTTAATTGTTATCATAATTACAAGTTAACTTGCAATCTCTTGTATAATTTTCATTTTGATTCACTCATTTAAGAGGCCCTTGTACATGTATTCTAGATTATTTGATTTCAAATTTCAATCAATCAATTCATGAATATAAATAACATTATTATGTATTTCTAATTTTGTACCCAATTCATAGGAATTAGGTCCATAGTTTATTTTGTTTATCATCACATAATCTAAATTTAAATGAATGTTGAAATTAGAGTAATTTTTTAATGAACATGGTCATAATCTAGGACATGTTTTGAAAATAATGATTCATTGGGAATATAGCACTAAGAACTCTTCAAATAATTCTGCGGATTCATGTGCAGCTTAGAGTAACACTACATCACCCTAGACAACATATTTCTACCACAATATCAAAATCTTCTTATTAATTTTAGATATTCCAATGTTTGAAGGTTAAATTAAGATCAAGGCCCTAAAGTATGGGTGAGTGGTCATGCTTTTCATTTTCTTAAATAAGGACCATCTCTAATGTGACAACCATCTTTAACATCTAACAACATTAGATACTAAAATATTTTAAAAGAATAAAACTTACTATAGTATTGACATGCACAATCATTCATAATTCCTAGAAGAATATTAAGATAAGAGAATAGACAATGTATAAAGAATTTCCCTATCATCAACTTGATTAAGAACTTCCAAATGATAAATTAAACTTTGACAATTCGAAATCAAATTTGCAAAGGAATGGATGGAAGGCGACAAAAAAATGTAAATATCTATGCATATTTATAATTGAAAGGTGAGTAATATTATTGTTTCTTTTTCTTCAATTAAATATAATTTTTTTCAAGAAAAAAAAGTTAAAAAAAACCATCAAAATATATTTCATGTCGTTTCATGGACTATATTCAAAATTATTCCATTGTATGAACAACAACAATAAAGATAATTTAAAAAAACAAAGTGAAAAAAAATATAAAATTATAAAAAATAAATTTAAAAAAATTAAAAATTAAAAAAAAATAAAGTAGAAAAAAATAAAAAATTTAAATTAAACAAAGTGAAAAAAAAATAAAAAATTTAAAAAACAAAATAGAAAAAACATAAAATTTTAAAAAATTAAGTAGAAAAAAAATAGAAAATTAAAAAAACACAAAGTAAAAAAACAAAGAATTAAAAAAAAAAAATGAAGTTTAAAAAAACATAGCCGTTACCCCGCCCCTACCTAACGGCATTCAAACTTTATATTATACTTTGTCCTGAGATGGATCGTCTGGAATCTGTACCAAAAGCAACTAAGTAATCTTCAGAAGCTGGGGATATCCTTATCATTGAAAGATTTCTTGCTCACACACCCATTCGATTTTTTACTACTATTTTGTCTTGGATTCAATCAATTTCGTTGCATCAATTTATTCTGTAGCTGCAGGAATTCTCCTTCCTGCACTTATCAGTTTCGTTGCATCAATTTATTCTGTAGCTGCAGGAATTCTCCTACTGGAATTTGTCATTAGCATTACCACCATTGAAACCTACTTCAGCATTACCCCACCAATCTTTTTCCCCCCTTGCTTGAGTCATCTTGGGCAGACAGACAACTCTGGTTGTGTCATCTTCATCCATGGCAAGAGAAGTACTAAAGAACAATGACCAGAGCTTAATTAAATAAGGAGAAGTTTGCTTGGAGAAACTGACATTAACAATCCACGGCGGCCGATTCGAGGTCTGTGACCGAGCTCCTGAAAGCGCTTCTGGACCGCACGAGATCGGCGCATGTTCGAAGCCCCGGGCGTGCCAGAGGCGGAACGCGAGCGCTATTTCGAGGCGAATTAAAGTGTTGTGTGTTTTGTTTGAAGAAATCAGAGAGTCGCGGCACGCTCTGGCTCTGCCTCTGTCGGCGGTGGTGTGCCTGCGTGAAATGCACGTGATGTTCCAGAGGACGAAGTGCGTGTTGGAGGAGTGGAGGAGCTGGAGCAGCGTGTGGCTGCTCATGGAGACCGAAACAGCCGCCAGTTAATTCCACCGGCTGACCCAGGACATGGTGACGGAGGAAGTGAGGGAGCAGGAGCGGCTCAGAGGGGAGGTTTTAGCCGTGATTGAGCAGTTCGAGAAGGAAGTTGTTCCGGAGGAGGGGAAATTGAGGGGGATTCTGGAGGCCCTGGAGATGAGGGATTCGAGGGACTGTGGACGTGAGATTCGGCTGTTGGAAGAGGAGTTGAGGAAGCAGAGCGAGCGTGGGTGTGGGAGTCTGGACGAGGGCATTGTTTCGATGATCAATAGTTTGATCAGGCTCATGCGTTACTGCAAGTGCGTGCTGTTCGGCGTCTCCGAGGAGTTTGGAAGCGAGCAACCGGCGGCGCCCGTGGCGGAGGAGGGTAGTGGGGCTGTGATTGAGTCGGTTCCGGATGATTTCAAGTGCCCGATATCCCTTGACCTGATGCACGACCCCGCGATCGTTGCCACGGGGCAGACGTACGAGGATCGAGGAAGGCCAGTCGACGTGCCCCAAATCGGGGCAAAAGCTGCTGCACATGAATCTGATTGCCAACAACGCGCTCCGCAGTTTGAAACGGTGGTGCGAGAAGCACGGGGTGCCGTTCGAGAAACCGGAGTAGAACAACGCATGCAAGACCACCATGGCGACTCCGAAGGCGGCGCTGGAGGCGACGAAAATGACGGCGGCGTTTCTGGTTTCGAAGCTCGGAACGGGGACCCCCGAGGTGAGAAAACAGGTGGCGTATGAGCTCAGATTGCTAGCCAAGTGCGGGATGGAGAACAGGGCATGCATAGCAGAAGCAGGGGCGATTTCTTTTCTGTTACCCCTCTTATCATATTGAGAAGAGAGGAGGTATGTACAGCTATTGATTCAATCAATTTCGTTGCATCAATTTATTCTGTAGCTGCAGGAATTCTCCTGCTGGCACTTATCAGTTTCGTTGCATCAATTTATTCTGTAACTGCAGGAATTCTCCTGCTGGCACTTATCAGAAGTACTAAAGAACAATGACCAGAGCTTAATCAATACAGAGATTTTTCTTAGAAAGATCTGCACGACAGAGATTTTTAGCCCCCAAAGGCTGGATGCTCTGCAACATTTGAGAAAAGAGGAGGTATTTACAGCTATTGATTACATATTGAAGGATTCTAAACAGGGGAATGTTGTAAATATTAGTGAGCGGGCTTTTATGATTTCTTTAGGCCTTGTAGGTACGATGGTTTACGCAAAAAAGTGTTTGAAACAGGCTCTGCCAATCAGCGGCTCATCATTTTTCTACAATCCATTTCTTCTATTCACAGGTATGTGCGCCGCTAATGTAATCCAAGTACCTTCGCATCTGAAACAACAATAATATGTGTAGAAAATGACATTGCGGGTTGGGTTTTGTATGCGAAGGATTATGAACCAATCTACAAAACCCTTTGAAGTTTATTCTATTCCAAGTGATTGGGTCGCAGAGGTGAGTACGCAGAATTTTTCATTAATGATGGATTCATCATTGTTAGGAAAATCTTACAAGTATAGAAAAGATAGAGAAACAGAGAATCAAAATTCCAAAGACAGTCAAAAGAAACAGTAATCAGTAATTCAATGGTATAACACAGATTGGAGGTGTAAACAGTAATCAGTAATTCAATGGTATAACACAGATTGGAGGTGTAAACAGTAATCAGTAATTCAATGGCATATGCATCTAATCAACAAAGATTGGAGGTGTAAAAATCCTCGAGTATTATCAAAAACACAGAAAATGGTATAACACAGAGATGTTTGAGCAAATGGTATAACACAGAGATGTTTGAGCAATTCAAGCAGGATTGTTGGAAACCCCCACATTTCTCAAAAGTTTGTAGTTCCTTTAGAATTGTTGGAAACCTCCAGAAACCTCCACTGAGATGTTTAGATAGTTTTCAACTGCAGAATATGTCATTAAAAAAATCTTCAACTATTTTTGTATGGATTATTTTTTAAAATTATATGCATCTCAAAATTTCCTTTACATGTGTATTTGAATTTTTGCATACTTATACTTTGAATTTACATTACAATGTTAAATTAGTTTGATGTTAATGTACTTCAAATTTGGTATGTCTAAATATTATAAATATGTCAAATTGTGCTTCACATTTAGTATTTGTTACTTTAGAATTAAATTTTACTTTAGAAAAAGGTATTCACTTTTTGTTTGCATAATGTATGTATTTTAATTAACATCTAGATCATGTGTGTGTTTTAACTAGATTGTGCTAATTGTGCTTCCTATTTAGACTTGTTTACTTTCGAACTATTTGAAGAGGGAGTGAGGGAGATAGGAAGAGGGAGCAAGAGGAAGAGGGGGAGGGGGAGGCGAGAGAGGGAGGGGAGAGGGAGTAGGAGGGAGAGGGAGAGGGAAAGGGGGAGAGAGGGAGAGGGAGAATGGGGGAAGAGAGAGGGAGGGTGGGGAGAGGGAGAGGGAGTGGAAGGGGGATAGAGAGAGGGAGAAAAAGGGGGAGGGGAGGGAGAGAGGGGGGAATGAGAGAGGGAGAGGGAAGGTGGAGGGAGAGGGAGACGAGAGGGAGTAGGAGGGAGAGGGAGAGGGAGAGGGAGAGGGGGAGAGGGAGAGAGGGAGAGGGTGGGGGAAGAGAGAGGGAGAGGGAGAGGGAGTGGAAGGGGGACAGAGAGAGGGAGAAAAAGGGGGAGGGGGGAATGAGAGAGGGAGAGGGAAGGTAGAGGGAGAGGGACACGAGAGGGAGTAGGAGGGAGAGGGAGAGGGAGGGAGAAAGGGAGAGGGAAGGTGGAGGGAGAGGGAGAGGAGAGGGAGAGGGAGAGGAGTGGGATTAGTAGGGAGAGGGAGAGAGGGAGAGGGAGGGTGGGGGAAGAGGAAGGGAGAGGAGAGGGAGATGGAGTAGGAGGGAAAGGAAGGGAGAGAGGGAGAGGGAGAGGAGAGGGAGAGGGAGAGGAGTGGGATTAGTAGGGAGAGGGAGGGAGGGAGAGAGGGAGAGGGAGGGTGGGGGAAGAGGAAGGGAGAGGAGAGGGAGATGGAGTAGGAGGGAAGGGAAGGGAGAGAGGGAGAGGGAGAGGGAGAGGAGAGGGATTGGGAAGGAGAGGGAGAGGGAGTGGAAGTGGAAGATGGAGAGGGAGAAGAAGGGGGAGGGGAGGGAGAGAGGGGGGATGAGAGAGGGAGAGGGAGGGTGGGGGAAGAGGGAGGGAGAGGAGAGGGAGAGGGAGAGGGAGAGGGAGGGCAGGGGAAGAGGGAGATGGAGTAGGAGGGAGAAGAAGGGAGAGGGGGAGAGAGAGAGAGAGGAAGGGTGAGGGGAGGGGAGGGGAGAGAGGGAGAGGGAGACGAAGACGGAGGGTGGGGGAAGAGGGAGACGGAGTAGGAGGGAGAGGGAGAGGGAGAGGAAAGGGGATGGGAGGGAGAGTGGGGGGAATGAGAGAGGGAGAGGGAAGGTGGAGGGAGAGGGATTAGGAGGGAGAGGGAGAGAGGGACAGGGACAAGGAAGGTGGGGGAAGAGGGAGGGAGAGGGAGTAGGAGGGAGAGAAAGGGAGAGAGGGAGAGGGAGAGGGAGAGGAGAGGGAAATGGGGAGAGAGGGAGAGGGAGAGGGAGTAGGAGGGAGAGAGAGGGTGGAGGGAGAGGGAGGGAGAAGGAGATGGAGCAGGAAGGAGAGGGAGAGAAGAGGGCAGGAGGGAGAGAGGGTGAGGGAGAGGGAGAGGAGAGGGAAGGTGGGTGGGGGGAGAGGAGAGGAGAGGGAGAGGGAGGGTAGGGGAGAGGAAGAGGGAGAGGGAGAGGAGAGGGAGCAGGAGGGAAAGAGGGTGGGGGGGGAGGGAGGGAGGGCGGGTGGGGAGAGGGAGAGGGAGAGGGACAGAGAGAGGGGGAGAGGAAAGGGTGTGGGAGAGGGAGAGGGAGAGGGAGAGGGAGGATGGGGGAGAGGAAAGGGAGAGGGAGAGGGAGAGCAGAGGGAGATGGAGTAGGAGGGAGAGGAGAGGGAGAATGAGGGAGAGGGAGAGGGACAGAGAGAGGGGGAGAGGAAAGGGTGTGGGAGAGGGAGAGGGAGGGTGTGGGAGAGGAAAGGGAGAGGGAGAGGGAGAGCAGAGGGAGATGGAGTAGGAGGGAGAGGAGAGGGAGAATGAGGGAGAGAGAGGGAGAGGAGAGGGAGAGTGAGTGGGGGGAGAAGAGAGGGAGAGGGAGAGGAGAGGGATAAGGAGGGAGAGAGATGGGGAGAGGGAGCATGGGGGAGAGGGAGAGGGAGGGTGAGAGAGGGAGAGGGAGGCTGGGGGGAGAGGAGAAGCCAATGGAGTAGGAGGGAGGGTGGGAGAGGGAGAGGGAGAGGGAGAGAGGGTGAGGGAGGGAGGGACAGAGGAGAGGGAGGGTGGATGGGGAGGGCGAGGGAGGGTTGAGGGAGAGGGAGAGGGAGATTGAGTAGGAGGGAGAGAGGGAGAGGGAGAGGGAGAGCGAGGGTAAGGGAGAGGAGAGGTAGATGGAGGGAGAGAGAGAGTGGGGGTAGGGAGGGAAAGGGAGATGGAGTAGGAAGGAGAGGGAGAGGAGAGGGAGATGGAGATGGAGATGGAGATAGAGAGAGGGAGAGGAGAGGGTGTGGGAGAGGGGGAGGGAGAGGGAGGGTGGGGGAGAGGAGAGGGAGAGGGAGAGGAGAGGGAGAGGAGAGGGAGCAGGAGGGAGAGAGAGGGTGGGGAAAGAGAAGAGGGAGATGGAGCGGGAGGGAGAGGGAGAGGGAGAGGAGAGGGAGGGTGAGTGGGGGGAGAAGAGAGAGAGAGGGAGAGGAGAGGGATAAGGAGGGAGAGAGAGAGAGGGAGATGGAGGGTGGGGGAGAGGAGACAGAGCATGAGAGAGGGAGAGGGAGGGTGGGGAGAGGAGAAGAAGATGGAGCAGGAGGGAGAGAGTGGGTGGGGGAGAGGGAGAGGGAGAGGGAGTAGGAGAGAGAGGGAGAGAGAGGGTGAGGGTGAGGGTGAGGGAGGGAGGGACAGAGGAGAGGGAGGGAGGTGGGAGTGAGAGAGGGCGAGCGAGGGTGGGGGGAGAGGGAGAGGAGAGGGAGATGGAGTAGGAGGGAGAGGGAGGGACAGGGACAGGGACAGGGACAGAGAGGGTGAGGGACAGAGGAGAGGGAAGGTGGATGGGGGAGGGCGAGGGAGGGTTAGGGGAGAGGGAGAGGAGAGAGAGATTGAGTAGGAGGGAGAGAGGGAGAGGGAGAGGGAGAGGGAGAGGGAGAGGGAGGGAGAGAGGGAGGGTAAGGGAGAGGAGAGGGAGCAGGAGGGAGAGAGAGGGTGGGGGAGGGAGGGAGAGGGAGATGGAGTAGGAAGGAGAGGGAGAGGAAGAGGATAGGGAGATGGAGATGGAGATAGAGAGAGGGAGAGGAGAGGGTGTGGGAGAGGGGGAGGGGGAGGGAGAGGGAGGGTGGGGGAGAGGAAAGGGAGAGGGAGAGGGAGACGAGAGGGAGATGGAGTAGGAGGGAGAGGAGAGGGAGATGGACCAAGAGGGAGAGGGAGAGGAGAGGGAGGGTGAGTGGGGGAAGAAGAGAGAGAGAGGGAGAGGAGAGGGATAAGGAGGGAGAGAGAGAGAGGGAGAGGGAGGGTGGGGGAGAGGAGACGAAGGATGAGGGAGGGAGAGGAGAAGATGGAGGAGGGATAAGGTGGGTGTGTGGGGGGAGAGGGTGAGGGAGTAGGAGAGAGAGGGTGAGAGAGGGTGAGGGTGAGGGAGGGAGGGATAGAGGAGAGGGAGGGTGGGTAGGGGTGAGAGAGGGTGAGGGAGGGTGGGGGGAGAGGGAGAGGAGAGGGAGATGGAGTAGGAGGGAGAGGGAGAGGGAGAGGGAGTAGGAGAGAGAGAGGGAGAGGGAGGGAGAGGCATGGAGGGATAGAGGAGAGGAAGGGTGGGTGGGGGGTGAGGGATGGTGGGAGGAGAGGAAGAGGGAGAGGGAGAGGGAGAGGGAGAGGGAGATGGAGTCGGAGGGAGAGGGAGATGGAGGGAGAGGGAGAGTGAGGAGTGAGAGAGAGGTTGGGGGGATAGGGAGGGAGAGGGAGATGGACCAAAAGGGAGAGGGAGAGGAGAGGGGTGGAGGGAGAGAGGAAGAGGGAGAGGGGTGGAAGAGAGGGGCAATGAGAGGGAGGGAGGGGGTGAGGGAGAGGGGGAGAGAAATGGCGAGGGAGAGAGGGGGAAAGATAGAGTGAGAGAGGGGGTGGGAGAGAGAGGGGTAGGTAGAGAAAGTGGGAGAGGGAGAGGGAAAGGGGAGGGAGGGAGAGGAAGAGGGAGAGACAAAGAGAGGGAAAATGAGAGGGGGGGAGGGAGGAGTGAGAGGGAGGGAGGAGTGGGAGGGAGTGGGAGGGAGGGAAAGGGGGGGAAAGAGGGAGAGAGGGATGGAGAGGGAGAAGGAGGGATAGGGAGAGGGAGAGGGAGGGAGGAGGAAGGAGGAGGGATCATGAGGGAAGGAGGGGGAGAATGAGGGTTGGGAGGGAGGAGTGGGATGGAGAGGGAGAGATGGAGGGAGGGAGGGAAATGGGGAGGGAGGAAGGGAAAGGGGGAGGGATATGGAGAGGAAGGGGGAGACAGTGGGAGAGGGAGAGGAAGGGGGAGAGGGTGGGAGAGGGAGAGGGAGATGGAGATGAAGAGGGAGGGAGACAGATGGAGGTAGAGGGAGAGAGAGAGAGAGAGAGAGAGAGAGAGAGAGTTAATGTCGACTTCTTTTGTATCAAAAGATTACCATCCCCTTAGATTTAATCCTCATATTATTGGTGTTAATGTTATGTTTCAACTTAGGTTTGATCCTTATATCATATTTACTTCATGCTCTCCTTGCAATATTATTAACAATACAAATTTGTAAAATAATTTGACATATTTGAATATTTTTGTAGAAATGGGTTGGTTGAATTCTATTTTCATATTTAATATTATTTTTTAATTTTAGATTTATTTAGTATGAAAATATGAATTTTTTTTGTTTACTTCGTATGAAAATAGGAAGTTAATATTTAATTAACTTCCTTTCTCTTCTAGAATAATTTTATATTTTTGAGTTTTTTTAAGAGTTTATTTTTTGTTTAAGTCTATTTTTATTATGATATTTAGGTCACCTAAGTATCATAATAAGTTTATTTGTTTATAAAAATGGTATCTGTTATTAAAATATTCGCCAACCAATATCCATATTTCAAAACATAATTTGCCATCAATATTAATAAATTTATTAAAAACAAAAATTATAATCGCCATTTTTTTATAAAAATTGTTTAAACTATTAAAAAATTTGCCACCAAATATCCATAGATTGACGCATAATTCACCAACAATATTAAATTTTTTTCACCCAAATCACATGTGATTTGCCACAATTTTATACTTTTCGAGAGGGGGGGGTTCTTAAAGTTATCCCTGCTTAGGTGTCACCCCTTACAACCAAACTAACAACCAAAAATTAACTACACACTAATAGAAAATATAAGGGGGGGAGGGAAAGTGAGAGAGAGGGAGAGGGAGAGGAAGGGGGAGAGGGTGGGAGAGTTAGAGGGAGAGGGAGAGGGAAACGGGGAGGGAGGGAGGGAAAGGGGGAGGGAGAGAGGGAGAGGGAAAGGAAGGGGTAGAGGGTGGGAGAGGGTGAGGTAGAGGGAGAGGTAGAGGGGGAGGAGAGGGGGAGGGAGAGAAAAGGAGAGAGAGAGAGAGAGAGAGAGAGAGAGAGAGAGAGAGAGAGAGAGAGAGAGAGAGTTAATGTCCACTTCTTTTGTATCAAAAGATTACCATCCCCTTAGATTTAATCCTTGTATTATTGGTGTTAATGTTATGTTTCAACTTAGGTTTGATCCTTATATGATATTTACTTCATGCCCTCCTTCTGAATTTGCAATATTCTTAACAATACAAATTTGTAAAATAATTTGAAATATTTGAATTTATTTTGTAGAAATGGGCTAGTTGAATTCTATTTTCATATTTAATATTATTTTCTATTTTTAGATTTATTTAGTATGAAAATATATTTTTTTTGTTTACTTTGTATGAAAATAGGAAGTTAATATTTAATTAACTTCCTTTCTCTTCTAGAATAATTTTTTAGTTTTTAGTTTTTTTAAGAGTTTTTTTTTTTAAGTCTATTTTTTATGATGATACTTAGGTGTCACCCCTTACAACCAAAAATTAACTACACACTAATAGAAAATCAACATAAAAAACTACTAGAGTTAATTCACTAGTACAAAAACAACAATATATGACTAAATAAACTACTAAAAAATGTAGATAAATGACTGAATTTTGGTCACGTGACTATTAGTAGTTTATTGTTGTCATTTATCTCACGACCAAATTTATGACTAAACTATTTTAGTCATTGATTTGGTCATTTATTTGGTCATTGATTTGGTCATTTCTTTGGTCATTTCTTTGGTCGTTTATTTGGTCATTTATTTGGTCGTTTATTTGGTCATTTATTTGGTCCTTTATTTGGTCTTTTATTTGGTTATTTATTTGGTCTTTTATTTGGTCATATATTTAGTCTTTAATTTAGTCGTATATTTAGTCATATTAAGGCATGATTGAATTGAACCTTCATCCTCCTACTTGTAAAGTAGGTGATCTTCCATTGAGCTAGTACCTTTTAAAGAATAATAATACCATGTATACTAGTACTTTCCATTAAACATATTTTAGTTTTTTCCATCTATAGTACAAGGGTTTTTTTGTTCATTACGACTTCAAATGGAGGTGACTTCTTTCATGCATTGAGTAGAAAATTCACATGATAGTGAGATAAAAATGAGGTCTATTCACTATTTTTTATGCTCCATTCACTACTTGAAAGATTCAATCTCTGCTATCATATAATGAGTCAACTAAAGGACATGTGATGATCCAAGTGGCAGGGGTTTAGTAGAGAGTAGTTAATGCACTATTGTTAAGAAAGATATGTGACTATCCAACATTGTCTATGAAACACTGATAGCAACCACTATTCAAGGAGCTCGAGTTTGAAACTTTCCATAAAACATAATTGGCAGGTGTAAAGACATATCCTTTGGTAGAATCCTCCCTCCCTTCATATATGTATGGCTCAAGATCAAAAGCAACAATAACATGCTATATTGAATAGATACTCAAAGATTTATAAAAATAGATAAAAAATAGAAATACATTGCTGTAATCGATTTTGGATATATATGCATACTCATAAAGATAGATCAGGAGCAACAAGACACCTCACCGCTATAAAGGATAGAAGCATATTTCATAGTGCCATATCAGAGATTAGCTATCAACAACATTGATTGAACAATACATAATGCACATTTCATATTGTATTACAGAAGTGAAAATCAAATACATAGATCAGAGATCATCCAAGTTGATTACCAGAGATATCAATGACAATTTATCTCAAATATCAAAGCATATCCTCTATTGAAAAAAAGATGAAGATAAAGGAAAAATAAATGATACACTCCAAAGGAAGAGAATTTGAAATCCTAAGAGATATTATAACACACCAACCTGCAAGAATTCAATTTGAGTTGTGATCTTAAGTTGTTCAAACATTGTGTTAAGATAAAGCTATAAAATCTCAGGAAAAGACAAATTTGGTCTATTCCTTTGATCTCTATACTTACTCAAATTGATTAAGTGGGTTCAAATTATCTCAGATGCCAACAAACCTCTATTGAACACTTGTATTGTAGGCAGAACTAGAAGGCTTGATGTGGAATCATCTGTGCACCAAAGTAAAGTACATATCAGTTTCAATCACATAGAAAATATTTAGAAGCCATATATAATCATGATTGTAAAAATGCAATGTGTGTGTGTCCCCAGTGTGTGTCTAAAGATCAAACTTATGATTTGACAATGCATCCAATATCTATCAAGCAATCTAATGTTTAGAACATAAAATAATTAAGCATACTTGTGATAATGAACACTTCTCAAACTTTAGAAATACCCACACCTTACGTGAAAGACAAAATTTAAATTACTCAAAATTATTAAAAAAATATTAATGGTTTCACTAATCTTAAGAAATCAACTTCTAGTCACCACATACAAAGCTTCCAATTTAGAATTTTTGCATAGTATGTCAAGCACTGTTTTGAAGGTTTCCCAAAGAAACTTAAACCATGGAGTAACAAGCTCCCTATCAAACATGTCTTTCCCTTTTTCCCCAACTAACAAAGCTAAGCATTAAATCTTCTGGCCTCTTCTCTACTTCCAAGTCCTTAACATCAAGAGAAATTTTAGAAGTTCAAGCCTGAGCTTGAGCCTATTCAGCTCTCTCACTAGACAGTTGCAGGAAATAATTTATAAATTCCTCTAATGAACTAATGTTAACTTGCTAACAAACAATGCAATACTGAATAAGACCTTTTTCAAACCTTCAATGCCTCATTTCAACACAAATTTTAGCATATTTGAACATTATCTTCTCTAGTGTCTTCCGCCATACTCTGTACCTCTTTGATGTTATCAAATCATGAAGAGCTTGTAACACTACGTACTTTTGGCTAACATTCATGAAATATGCATCCAAAATAATATAAGTTTAGTTACAAAATAAAATAATCATTGTATAAATCTTAACATCTGCCAATAAAAATGATATCATGACTGCTTAATAATTATCATATTGAAAATTAAAGATACATTATATATATCTTTTTACCAAAGCTGCATGCTTTTATGCCAATTAACTAGCCCACAAGGGAATTATTTAGTTTCCATCTCTACATAATAAATTGATATATTTTTAAAAAAAGATCAAATATTTGAAGCTCTAAGTTTATAGTTGCAGATGGAGGATTTTCAACACAAACAGACGATAGTGGGATTTTCACCATCAAGAAAGGATGGGATTGAGTTGAGAAGAGAAATCTATTACCAAAGATCATACAATACATTTCTTCAAGACCTTGGAATGCGCCTTGAAATTCCACAGATAACAATCACCACAACCATAACCCTATGACATCGTTTCTTCCATCAACAATCTCATGCAAAATATGATAAAACTATAATAGCTATTACTAGCATGATACTTTTTGGGAAGGCCGAAGATACTGCTAAGGATGTAAATTTAGTGTTTTCAAAGTCCTATGATATATTAAGTTGGAAGAATCCTCTACTTAGGGAAAAAAATCAGATGGACTTCTGCTGAGAACAAAGATAGACAATTATAAATGGTGAAATAGTGCTTCTCAACACTTTGGGATTTGATGTGGCTATCTATCATCCTTATATACTGCTTCAAACAATAATTAATAAATTTGGCATGGCTAAAGAAGAACTTTTTACTCTAGCGGCATGGAATATGGTGAATGATGGGCTGAGGACATCTACTTGGCTCAAATTTAGAGCTCATGAAATTGCTGTTGGGTCAATCTTTCTTGCTACTAAGTGTTTGCATGTCAAGCTTCCATTGTGTTGGTGGGAAACTTTTCATATTCATCCATGACTCTTATAAGATATTAGTAACCCATTGCTTCAACTATATGAAGAAATGAACTATCATATTGTTTCAAATAGAAATCAACGTTGCAGATGAGGTGAACAAACACAAATTCTTGGTAAAGATGGTAACTATTTTCCAAAAGATGCAAAAGGTAGACTTTCTATTTTTTCCAATCAGCCAAAAGATTATGTAACAAAGATACCTGATGTAAATGCATTCAGTACCCTGCAACTCAATGTGAACCAAATGAGGAGCCTTGCAAGCTAGGAAAGAAAGATTTGGTGTGACTTGCCAAGGGATCAAATAAAAATTGGGATTTCCTTTTAAGCAATGGAAGCCTCTGATAAAAATGCCTCAACCAGCACACCACAAGTTGATGAACGGAACACGAGTAGTTTAGAAGATAGAGAGGCTAAGAAGATTAATATCAATAAACTAGAAAAGGCCTCAACTAGCACACCACAAGTTGACGAACATGGCAAAAGTTGTTTACAAAATAGACAGGTTGAAAAAATTGATATCAATAAACCAAAAGAAGAAATTGAAACCAAGAGTGGAATTGAATCGGGCAATAATAAACACTTCTCTTATGTAGACATTGCTTGTGTGAATGCAAAAAAAAATTGTCGAATTGAAAAGAAGGAAACATAGAGAAGGAAAATAATTATAGCCTTGTATTTCAGGGACTAAGCTGACAAATATAGAAGATTTGATTGAACTTGAGATAGAAAGAGGGGTAGAAGAAGCTGCCAAAGAAGAGAAAGAAAAACAAGAGAGAGAAAAGTTTACAAGAGAGAAATATAGGCTTGAATCATGCTCCAAACCCAAGAAAGAAAGTGGACAAGAGAGAAAATAATTCACTGGAAGAGATGGAAACACACTCAATAGAGAGAGATCCAATTAGGATATATCCAATAAGGATACCATCTCTGATAAGATAATAATATGTTCAAGTAATGAAACTATGCTTTGTCGTCAAAGTAAAGAGAAGCTCCAAACAGATGATCATCATGATGAGCTAGAGGAAGGTGAGATCCCCAATTCCTCTATAGAAGAGCTAACAAAACCCTCCAACGAAGATCCACCTCAAGTTTCAAATCAACCTGAAACTAGAAAGAATTCTATTAAGGGGGTTGATTACTCTGGCCCTGAAGCTAGCAGAAACAAGGATGATTCTGAAAGATTGTGTCATCATCATGGAATCAGGCATGGTAGTTATGATAGAAGAGTGTCATGCATCCATCACTATCCTCATCACTCTCCTGATCATCACGAAAGAGATTACAGTAGGGAAAGGAAAAGATCCACAAATTTATTTTTTGAAGAACAAAGAGATCGTGCTAAGGACTGGAAAAAACCCAGTGATAAGAATTGGGAGGAGAATTTACTTATAAGAGAAGGCAAAGAGATGACTGAGGATTAAGTTTATGGTTTCTTTCATTGTTCAAAGATTTCTGGTCACTACATTATTGTATCATAAGTACCTTCGTGAACTATATGCTCAAATTTTATATGGCTCCATTTCACATTCTGTATTATGAATTCAAGTGCTTCAGTCTAAGGTGGTCAAGGTGTATTTGATATTTGAAAGAAATGTACATAGATTTCTTGCCAAAAAAAAAGAAGTCTATAGTTGTAGATAAATAGCATCCAACACAAAAGAAGTGCATATACACCATTTCCAAATATTAATGAAAAGACCATTCTAACTTTCAAAGCATTTAAATTTCACTCAAAAATTAAAGTAGAGCCATAAATATTACAATATCAGAAGATTACAGGATATTGAGCTCACAATGTGCATTAGATGTAAGAAAAATAAAGGATTTAAAAGAACTTTCAAATTTGAGATGGACAACAGAGACAATTAGTTGAAAATGTGATTTTAAGTTGTTGATATGCCAAACTTCAACATGAATTATATTAATATTGAGGATTCTGATGAGCTTCTAAAACAACAAGGTCAACTTAATCCATCATACTACAGTACAATGAAGTTACAAAAAAAATACTAACCAAAGATGCTAACTCATAAGGAAGGCTCCAATAAATTGGATGAGGCAAGATAAATTTTTGACAAAACAAGATACTCATGTTTATCTCTGTTCTTCAAGATACAAGAAATTTTATCTCCGTTCTTCATGACATTTGCAATCTGTATTCCTTATTTATGCTCATTTCCCACTTTCTTATAACAATGAGGAATTTAATTTTTCATGAGTGTTTTCTATTCTATGTTTGGGGAGTCATTGACCTAATAGTACAGGCTTCTCTTGTATAATCCTTGTTCATAATTTATAACAAAATCCTCCTTCTTGGAACATCCTTTCACTTCTTGCATTGTGTTTTTTTTCACTATCACTTTGATATTAGAATCACTATCTCTAACATTGTCATTCCACCTTGTGATTCATGAAAACCGATTTTGACAAATGACATATTACTATTTTTTATCTTGAAACATTCAACATTTGTTGTCCTTTCTAAATATCCCTTTGAGTTTGGACCTTGAAATCTAACTGTGTCCTTAAATCACTTCATCTGTATATATTTTTTTAGTCAAACTCATTGACCCATATTTCATAAGTAGTGGTTCACAAGAACCCATCTCTCATGAGAATGAACGAAACACTTAGCACTCATTGCATCTAGATGATGCTCATAGAGGTGAAGCACTGGGAGGTCACCCATCCTAGTACTACTCTAGCTCAAGCATGCTTAACCATGAATTTTCCTCCAAGGTTAAACCTACTTTTCTTGCAACCCCATTTGCAAAACCTTCAACAAGTATACCCTATGAAATACGGGTCAATGAGTTTGAATAAAAAAAACTCCATGGTTGAATCCTGATAGAAATATCACAATTTGACTTATTGTGGAAAATATCTCCTACATATCAATATAGAAAATAGAGAGCACTAATATAGTGAAAGAGTAAAAATAGTGATCAATGAGTTTAAAAAGCACAAAGGCAAAAATTGTATAAAAAATTTCAGAGAAATGTTCAAAAGCTTTAATAGTGACAATTAGTCACCAAATTAGTGAATTGTTGAAATCATTCCATCAAGATGTGTACTCACAAAAAAATAACATTAACACACTGGCATGAACAACAGTAAATATAGTGCATTTGTGATATGAGAAGCCTCAATAACATTTGGTGATAATGGTCACTATTAAATTCATTGAAGGAGGAGATCAAAACTCTGATAAAAGGCATGACTAACCTGTAAGGAGCAATACAAAACATTCTATTAAGAACCAAAATGAAATGAAATACAATACCTAATAGCAGTATTATTATGAATATGAAAATCAGTAATACACAAAATAAGACCAAAGAAGTGATCTCAATGCATGAAAAGAACTGATATTGATTTATCAGATAACATGATGAAGATAAATTCTAATGTGGGTGAAGGTTTCAAACTCTTCAAGTACCAGTCATGTTTTGTATTGTGATAATTTATCAAGTAAAGGGATAGAATGCATCACAAGAATCCATGATAGCCATAACAAAGAACAATTATTTATGGACATCAATGAGATCATCAAGGACATAACACTCATAGACAACGTTTTAAAAACTCATTGGACAGTAAATAAGAAACTAATTTATAAATAGAGGGATTCACTTAGAGTTCACTACTTTCAGAAGAGATCTAAGAAAGAGAATAATAGAAATGCAATATAAGTCTTAAGGTAGCTAAAGTTAGAGATAGAATAGTGATTTTGTTGGTACAAACAATGATATGTAATTATGATCAAATAGTAACGGTGATCAAAATTATATAGGACCATCTTTAAAAAAAAAGATATGTCACCAAGAACAAAGGTTTTATAGTCCCATGTTTCAAAGTAGTGTCATATTTTTTTTTTTGAATTTACTAACACACAAACTATATCTATTGCAATGTGGATTATAGGAAAACATTTCCTTTGAAAAGTTTCAAAATTATGTTAGCTAGTGATGATTAGGTTTGATTTTTTGTAAGATACTAAGAAGGGCATGTCTCAATACATTAAAAAGTGGATATTCAGGCCTAAACATTTTTATCCAAATGATTATTCATACTTTCTAATTTAAGGTTAGTAGATTTACAATCATTCCATGACATGTAAGTTTGAATGATCAATTTTTAAATTATTCAATCTTTATGTCAATAGTAGCATTGGAACTCATTGTTATTAACTAATCACCTAAAATAGTTAATGAGTGCAATTTTGTGGTAAAGTGATCAATATTTGATTTATTATAAATTTAATGGTGACTCTCATATTATTGTTGTAAAACTTACATAAGAAACCCTAGGTTTAATTTTTTCCTTTTCTGAAACTTAACCAATCAAAAAGAGATGTATACTCTGAATGCTCACTAATTTATTATCATTTATATTTTCAATAAAAATATTTTCAAATGAAAAGTTTAATGAACAATCTAATTGGTAAAATAGAAAAGAAATAGAACTATTTTGCAATTGGAATTTTAGTCCACAAAGTCCCGTGGAGAACCATACCAACTTAGGCCAATAAAGTACACTAGAGGACTTTGATAAACCTTTTATGTTGTTATTCTTTCATTATGTGGGTTGCTGCTTCTCTTCAATGTTACATTAGATTTTTATCATTTGCTAGCATAATATAGAGAAATCATTACATTTCATCTACTTTAGGGGAGTCCAATTCAAGTTGTAGGGAACTTGGGATACTATATGATATTAAACTCCTTTGATAGTAATTAGTTGTATGTACTTCCTTGGCCTGTCAAAATTCTCTAGTGTACTTGATGCAATATAATATAGAACTCCAATCAAAACTAATGCCATATAAGATGTTGGCTTCATAAAAAACCACACCTATAGTATAATGATTTCTTCTCTCAATAGAAACTAAGTCAAAATTCTTGATAACTAGTGTCCTTGTCTATTGCTGAAGTAAGATTAAAAGGGGAGCATACAGTAAATGTAACAAAATTTAAAATAAACTCTATGATGCACAAAGGATTTGAACCATATAAGGAAGCCAAAACTTATTTCAATGAGAACCTTTCAGGATGTAGGCAAGAAGCATACTCAAACAAGGAATACAATGAAAGAAAATATCGATAAAGGGGAAGGGGCATTAAGTAGAATAGAGAGAACAACCTGGTCGATCCACTCTATGTTGGAAGCATCATAATTACAATAGTCAAATCAATATAGAGCTGCTTGTTATCCTAGATCAATATGCAAAAGGTGATAAATTTGAATAGCCATCCCATTTCTGGAGATTTCTCGTTTATCTGCCTACTGTGGGAAAACTTTCTTCTGGGGGATTGGGATACAAAGTTTTTTAGAAGACCTTGGTTCTTTATGAAGGTTGGGTTGCAAATGAAACC
Organism: Chamaecyparis obtusa; assembly: GCA_027943335.1. NCBI lineage: Eukaryota > Viridiplantae > Streptophyta > Pinopsida > Cupressales > Cupressaceae > Chamaecyparis > Chamaecyparis obtusa. Next base: position 258,879 of record BSBK01004531.1, read on the forward strand.
ATAATAGAAAAAACTACAAGAAAATTATTATAATTATTCTTGCAAACTAGCCATTTCTGTGGTTTTTACACATCAAAAATTGTGTCATCTTTTTCCCCATATTTTCTTGATTTTTAATCAATTTAATCACCAAAAATTACATTTGCTGAATTGTCAGTTTCATCTAATTTTTTTGGTAATTTTAAGGAAAATATTACAATCAAAATTTCCAAAAGATAGCACGTAAATATTTCATACTTCTTGTGATCTCAACCTAATCCATGTGAATGACCATTTGCTAAATGAGCATGATAATGATTTTGATTTGTGTCAAGGCTTTGAACAAACATACAACATGATCACATGCACAAATAGTTGAACTTGGAAGAAAGTAATATTTACGAAGTATTTGAGGCAAAATAGACTATTAAAACAGCTGATATTCCTTTTGTTTACTCAAATACATGCTACACTCTCTTATCTTAACTTTACTTTAGCAAGTTAGTAAAAAATAATCTCTAATCTAGAAAGAGGATGAGCAGAGCGAAGAGAGGTTGCGAATTTTTGAATTTTCCATTGAGCGGGAAACCTACAGAGAAGGGACATGATGATCAGTCTGCAGGCCTGGACTTGGGCAAGGATAAAGGAAAGGCGGATGTGATAGAAGATGGGGACCCATGGGCCTTGCAGTTAGATTTAGGAAAGAAAGAGGGAAATGCTCCAAAAACAAGTGCATCTAGAGGCGCGCTAGGTCCCTTGGGACGATGGACTAATTTGTTTGGGGTCAAACTATTGAGTAAATCCTCTTTCCCTAAGATTAAAGATATTTCAAACAAAGAGAAGGGCACTTTTGCTCTAGAAGTGCCTTCTGAGCTTATTGATCATAATATTTTGAGTATGGCTGCAACTCTTGTTGGCAAGTTCGTAGGTCCTAGGCCAAACATAGATTTGGTTAGAATCTTTGCTAAGAAAAAGTGGGATCTGAAAGGACATGTTGTAGTTATGGCTATGGCCAAAGGGTTTATGTCTTTTGAGTTTTCATGCCCTGAGGATTACTCAAAGATTCTCTATGCGGTAAATTGGTCGATGGGGAAATCCACTCTCATTCTTCAAAAATGGACCTCTAACCTTGATCTCAATAATGATTTCTCAACGCAGGCCCCAGTCTGGATAAGGCTTCTAGAACTTCCCCTTGAATACTGGCATGGAGATGTTTTTGATGGCATTGATAGCTCTTTTGGGGAGTTGCTATCTATTGATCCAATTACAATAGCCAAGAAAAGACTCACCTATGCCAGAATATGTGTAGGGGTGGTTGAAGGTTAGGATATGCCAGAAGTGATTGAGTTCCAATCAAGATTGGGGAGGTAGGTGCAACAAATAGACTATGAAAATGTGCCCTTTGCCTGCTTCCATTGCAAAAAGGTAGGACACAAGGCCAAAATGAGTCCTATTTTCATAGAAAAGGAAAAAGCTCGGAAGGCTCAAACCAAACAAGGAAAAAGAAAAGAGACCCAAAATTAGCAAAAAGGATCTAATCAAGTTGAGGGAACCAGGAAGGTGTGGAAGGAGAAAGCTCCCAATGGAAAGAATCCTGAGGGAGAATCTCTAGGGGAGAGACTCAATGACAAAATGGGGAACCTTCTAGATCACTAGTGTTCAGAAGGAAAGAAAATAAATGAGGACAAGGAGCTGCAAAAGGCCCAGATGGAAAATGGTGGAAAGGGAGATGTTGAGGCCATCCCTATTAACCCAGCTCCTACAGTTGGGGAGGAGATCAATGGAGATAGGGACCATCCTGAGGAAGGTGAGATCATAGTGGAGGATATCATTGAGGACTCCTTTATCCCAGACACCTAGGAGAATGGAGGAACTGTGGAGGAGGAGGGCCCTTCTCAATCTCAGGATTTGAACTTAAGCATAAGCACTTGGGTATCTCCAAGGAAAATTAACAGAATTCTTGAGATGGTCTTTGCCTCTACTCCAGGACAAGTATCAAGAATGGAGGCTCTTTTTGATAGCTGCAAAGATGACAATGCGGGACCTTGGATAACAGTTAAGGAAAAGAAAAAGAAAAAGAATAGGGACCCATCACCAATTTCTCCTGCTGCTACGAGGAGTAGAGCTAAAGCTAACATAGGAAGTAAATCCAACACTTTAGGTAGGAAGAGAAAGAATCAAATGAGAAAGGAAGAAACAAGAAGAAATATAGTGGATGGAACATAGAAAACCATCCAAGAATCATGTTCCGAAAACAAATAATGAACGTCATATCTTGGAACATTCCTGGACTCAATGGAATCCACAAATAGGAAATTGTTAGGAATATGAAAGGGGATCATAGGCCAAAAATATTTTTGATTTAGGAAACAAAAATGAAGAAAGAGAAAGTTGAAAGCATTATTTTCAATTAAGGGATGAAGACTGTGGCTACCAATTCTGAGGGTGCTTCAGGTGGTTCATTAGTGATATGGAAGGACAAATTAAAAGCGGATATCATTTTTGATGAAGGTAACATTTTTCTTATTCAATTCAAAAATCTCAAGGATCAGGAAAGCTGGTTCATTATGAATATCTATGCCCCAAACACAAAGAATGGTAGAAGACTCTATTGGAATAAAATTAGTAATCTTATGGCCAAGTTGGGAGATCCTAAGGGCATTATTATGGGGGATTTCAATACCCCTCTTATGGCCACTAAGAAATTAGGTGGGCTCCCCCCAAACCTAAAAAATAGAAAACATCTGGCAGATTTGATAAATGACCTATCCCATATTGATGTCGAGTTAGGAGGTGGGAAATATACCTGGTCTAACAGGAGAGTTGGGACGGAATGTATTCAGGTAAGGCTGGATAGAGCCCTTATCACTTTGGATTGGATGAACCATTATCAATATAATATTTCCTCTATGGCGAGACTTGGTTTGGATCACTCCCCTATTGCTCTTACCCTAGAATCTATCAATAGGAAAAAGGCTTTCCCATTCAGATTTGAGAAGATGTGGTCTGCCTGGTCTTGCTGACAAAATTAGGGAATGGTGGGGTATTGATGTGGATGGTACAACTATGTACAAGGTGGCTAAAAAACTCAAAAACATTAAAATGGAGATCAAAAAGTGGAACAAAATGGACTTTGGGAACATCTTTCAATCAAAAGAAAGGATCATGGCGGAACTTGCTGAGGTGCAAGAAGATATATAGAATATGGGTTATGATGACAGTAGGCTGAATGCTAAAAAGTCTATTATGGCTAACCTTCACAACATTGTGGGAAAAGAGTAAATGTTTTAGAGGAAGAGATCAAGATTGGTGTGGTTAAAGGAAGGGGATAAAAACTCAAGATTCTTTCACCTTTCTACTTTGAAACATAGGGCTGCCAATAGAATTAGTGGTATTAAAAAGGGGGATAAAATTTTTGGTGGCTATTCTGGAATTTGAAGAAATCAAGGAGGCTATTTTTTCTCTGCCTGCTGAAAAAGCTCTTGGCCCAGATGGGTTCCCTACTTTTTTCTTCCAGATATATTGGGAAGTTATCAAAGATGACCTTGTTAAAGTGGTGTAGGAATTTTTTGGTGCCATGAGCTTGCTTAAAGAGATTTTTACAAGATTTTTTCAAAGGTTTTAACTAACAGAATGATCAAAATCCTCCCGAAAATTATTGCACCTCAACAAATGGGTTTTGTCCCTAGAAGACAAATCCTTGACTGTATCATTTTCGTGCATGAGGTGATCCATTCCTTAGATGAAGGAAAAAAGGAAGGCTTCCTGCTCAAACTTGATTTTTCTAAGGGTTATGATAGGGTGGACTGTATGTTCCTGGATAAAGTTCTGGAAGCTTTTGGTTTCAATGATAAAACTAGAAAGATTATTTCTGAACTGATCTCCACCCCCACTTTCACGGTGATGGTCAATGGTTCCCCCTTTGATTTCTTTAAATCTTCTAGGGGCCTTAGGCAAGGTGACCCTCTTTCACCGATCCTCTTCATCATTCTGGCTAAATGCCTGGGAAGAACTATTCATGAAAAAAGGACCAGAGGAGAAATTATTGAGTTAAAACCTTCTTTCAGGCCCCTAATTTTGTCCCATTAGCAATTCCTCGATGATACCATTTTAGGGGGAGAGGATTCGGTGAAAGAAGCTAGAAATGTGAATTCTATTCTCAATACCTATTCCAACACCACGGGTCAACTCCTTAACTAGAGCAAGAGCTCAGTCTTCTTTATTAACACCCCTATGACCAAATAGAGGAAAATAGCTAGCATTTTGGGTTGTGGTATTGGCTCTCTCCCTTCTACATACTTGGGGCTCCCTCTAGGGATCAAACCACCTAATCTCTATTGGAACAATCTCATTGATTGTTTCAATAAAAAGTTGGTAGGGTGGAAAGGTATCACTCTGAGTCAGGTTGGTAAAGTGCTTCTGATCAAATCTACTTTGCAGAATTTTCCTACTTATGCTTTAAGCCTTTTCTCTATCCCTACCAAAGTGGCTAATACTTTGGATTCCATTCAGAGGACTTTTCTATGGGCTGGTACTGAAGGTAATAAGAAGTACCCACTAGTGGCTTGGGAGACTATTTGTAGACCCAAAAAGCAAAGGGGTTGGGGATTAGAAATTTGAAGCTGTTCAATAGAGCTCTGCAAGCTAAATAGATATGGAGGATTTTCAACTCCATAGGGGAATGGAGGGATATTTTGAAGGATAAATATGCTTCCAATATCAACTTCAAATAGTTGATCAGAAGGGACAATGACCCAAGGGGATCCAACATCTGGAATGGCATTATGAGGACTAAGGGCTTAGCCACTGAGAAAGCGAAATGGAAACTTGGCAATGGCAAAGACATAAATTTTTGGCATGATGACTAGCTAAGACAAGGGCCCTTATGGAACATCGATCCGTATAACAGATGGGATAACAGATGTATGGAAATATTTGGCTATAGAGTGAGAGACTACAGGGTCAATAATGAATGGGTGAATCTGACTGAGCTATCCCAGGAGCTAAAAGCCACTGATGGACATGATTATGCATATCCCTCTATCCCTCAACAAGGATGCTATTGTTTGGGCCAGAGCCTAGTATCCTGGCCTTATTCCCAAAACCAATATTTTTTTTTGGATAATGCTCCAAAACTGAATCCTAACAATGGACAACCTTACCAAGAGGGGGCATATGATTCCTAACAGATGCAATCTATGCAAAAAACATAGTGAGAGTGTGGACCATATCATTATTCACTGCCACTTTACCAGAGACATATGGTCTCATTTCCTATCTTTTTTCAAGATGACCTAGTGTTTTCCCAATAACACAACTAATCTCTTTCAACAATGGCACCATGGGGCTATTGGGGATGTGAATAAGGGCTTGTGGGAATGGACTTTGCCTCATGTCTGTTGGGGAGTGTGGAAGGAGTGGAATAACATAATTTTTAGGGAGAAAGAAACTAATGCTAAAGTTATCTTCCACAAAACCCTTAATGCTTTGTTAGAGAACTATACTATCAGTAAAGGTGGTAACCCTTTTCTCAGCACTAAGGAAATTGATAGAAATAGGAGGGAAGACTGCAGATGGACTCTCCCACCTAAGGGTTGGTGTAAAGCTAATTTTGATGGGGCTGCTAAAGGCAACCCTGGTAAGGTTGGGGTGGGTGGAATCATCAGAAATGCCCATGGAAAAGGAATTGTTTCTATTTCTACTCCTTTGGGGCTGTAAACTAATCACTATGCAGAGGCGATTGCAGCACATCAAATCATCAAACTTTCTCATGACATGGGAGTTAGGAAACTTTGGCTAGAAGGAGATTCTAAGAATATAATAGACTGTCTTAATGAGAATAATGAGCCTACATGGATGATTGGGAATATCATTGAAGAGAGCATTCATATCCTTAAGTCCTTTGATAATATTTATGTGGCTCATGAGTATAGGGATGCTAATCAAGTGGCTGATAGGTTGGCCAACTGGGTAGTCAAGAATAATGAAATGAAAAGATGGATGGATGGACATAATATTCCGTTGGAAATTTTAGATTTGATAGAATGGGAGAGGATCCCGAGCAGATTGGGAAACATTAAATGTCAATTATAAAAGGTTATGTTCTTTAGGAAAGGTGCTGAAATATGATGTGTAGGTATGATACCCAATGTACTTTACACCTCATTAAATCTTATCAGCACACTTTGAGGCTAGATTTTGGGTATAATTTACACAAGGCTAAAAGAAGTTTCATGAAAATAATTCATATCAATTGGAATCTAGCTTCAAAAGACATCACTACCAGGAGAAAATATTGTAGAAAGGACAAAAATATGGTGGGGGAAACATATAGGAGGGAACCTGAGGATGAAGCTGATAAGTGGCATCGACGCTCTAAGGTGTGAAGCATACTAAAAAAAGGCAAAGTCACCAATTTCATCGACCAACTTCATGGGTGGAAATCCTTTGTTATGTGTATCATGGTTAAGAGTTGGAATGAGGGGATTGTTAAAATTGATGGGGTGGATTTCATGGTGACGGAGGAGGTTATCTCTGCGGTGACAAGCATTCCCATTGGGAAAAAAATTCTATAGAGATAGACATATTTCTGCGGAGGCTGTGATCGAATTTACCAAGGATGTGAAGGAAAAGAAGGCTTTAGTGAAGAAAAGTACCTACTACCTGCTGGGCTCTATCAAGCAACTGTAGAGGTTTGTGTTGAGGGTTATTATCAAGTACATCTCCCTGGATATGATATTCGACCACCTCTACACCCACCACTCCATGCTTCTTAACCATTTCAGGTGTGGAGCGAAGATTTCAATCCCTTTCTTCCTATATTTTTCTATTAATGAGAATATCAATGACTATAGGGAGAAGCCCATTGGAAATCTTGCTTTCCATGAGGGGCTTTTGTTGTTAATTTATGAACTTTTTAAGGCTAGGTCTATGGGGAAAGAAATTAAGAATAAGAAGGTGGGAAAGGGGGGTAAAGGTGAGTCGGATGAGTCGGGAGAAGATTATATCCTGTCTGATACTAAGGACAACCAAGATATGCATTTGGATACGAACAAGGAGGCTACCCCATAGACCAATAAGGGGAAAAAGAAAATCAATATGGAGAAAAAGGAGACTCCCAACCCTAAAAAAAGCTTTGAGATCTTGTCTGATAAAGACTACAATGAGGGGGTGGAGGGCATGGATACAGAGGGTGACAACACTGATGGGGAGGAAGATACCAATTTAAGAGAAGAGGAAAATAAGGAGAGGACGGGAGGAAAGAGAGCCATTACTATTAAGATGCTTGCCAACAGAGAAGAGGTTTTTGTTGGCAAGCCTTTCAGGAGGCTGAAAAGAGGGAAGGACATTGACAAGGAAGCCAAGGAGGAAAGGCAGGAGGGGGGAAATTATAGTGAGGAGGAAGAGGAGAATCAGGGGAGTGGGGCAGAGAAGGAGCAGGGGTTTGGAGAATATGGGTCTGGCTATTACACTTGCAAGATTTTGGGAAAAGACATGAATGTGGTTTGGAGGACTTTTGATAATGTTTTTGTGAGGATGGGTCTCAAGAGAGAGATGATGAAAACTCTGGTTAAGGAGAATAAAGAGGGAAAAATTCAAATGGAAGAGCTTATTGACCTTGCCCTTTTTATTTTGAGCGACACCACTAAGGAGAACCCATAGATGGATGTGCTTAATAATGCAAAGAACAACATTATTGATAGCTATAGAACCACTAAATGGACCTACCATGAAATCCAGGAGTTAAAATACAAAGTGGGCAGATTGGAGAGGGACAATTGCAGCAATAAGAATAGTAAAACCTTGGAGGAGAAGGATATGGAAAATAGAGTGGAGGAAGTGAAGAGGAGAGTTCAGAGCATCGAGGGCACCCTGTAGAAAATCACAGAGAAAAGCTATAACATTGTTAAAGTTTCTAATGACAACATAAAGGTGTTGATAAACAAAATTGAGGAACACAGGGGTAGTAAGGAGGAAGATCAATCTCCGAGCAGTGGTAAAGATAAGTCCCCTAAGGAAGGACTAAGGAAGAGGACCAGATCCAACACAAAGAAAAAGGACATCCAAGAACCCTATAAAGATCTTTCTAACCTTAAGGAGGTAGCTAGAAGAGTGTCAGAGCTAGAGATTCATGCTACAGAAATTCTTAGAGAATTTTCTTGAGTTGCTCTCCTAGGCTTGGGCCTTTCCTGGTTTTTTGTTTTGCTTCTTTGTTTTCTTTTTCTGGTTTTATCTTGCTATCTTGTGGGGAGATGTTGTCTAAGCTTGTGGCTATTATGTTGTGATACTTTAAATGCTTTATCTATGTTTATCTTTTAGTTCTATAGGGTTTCAGGGCCCCATCAAAACCTATTTTCCATAATAAAAAACTTTAGGAAGTTGGTGATTGTCTCTGATACATAAGACTTAGCATAGAACAGAGTAAGCAGTGAGAATTGATAATATCAAGTTTTCATAAATGATAAATATTTGTCAGTTTCCACTAACTATTTTAAGCAGATTCTAAAAACATAGAAGAAAATAGATAAAAATGAATCAAGAAGGATGATATTCCTATCTACATTTGTACATTCCTCATCATTTAGATGGGGTCAGATTTTCCAGCTTCACCATTAGTTCACTGAAGAGTGAAGATCTAATCAGAATAATGAGGATTTGGTGTCATAAAACATAGTGATAAAATTATAAAAAATGGCATGCACAATAGAGGACCATGTGGTCTCCTTCACATTCAACAATTACTAATTTTCAATAGGATGTGGGAAGGTAGAAGCTAAACTGAAAAAATGGTATCATTACAACCTCCTTAAAAATTTATTGGCATAATGAGCATTTCAGTTTAGATGGAAGCTTAGAATTTGATGAGTTAGAGAGGATGACATCTTCTTTTTTTGCAAAGATCATTCTGAAATAAGATCCCATGAATGCAAGTTACCAATATTTTAACATAATGTGTGAGTAGGTACAGTGAATTAACAACAATAGAGCAGGAAGAAATATATCAGGATAGTCAAATATTGGTTAGATTTGAATGGAGTAACTAGTTGATCTAATGTATTGTATGATATGTCCTAATCATTTGAATTTAATTATTTATATGAATTGATAATTTTGGCTTCTTGATTTCATTGGCTGAATCACCATTTCTTACACAATGGCTGATAGCAATATAGTGGTGTCAAGATTAAAAAGTTGGTTATAACAACAACAGTTACAATTCTGACTGTCACCATTCTTGGTGAAAACCATGACGCTTTGTGGTTCATCCTAAGGAGATCTACAAGTACATATGGGTGAGGAAGATTAATGTAGACACACCACCAAAGTAATTTGTGAAATATTTTGATGAATATGGAATGAGTTTTGTTCTTTGATTAAATGCAATGTTAATTGTCCTAGTAAATAGTATGTTTCCCGTTGTTTCTTTGCATTTGTGTATATGATACTGAATTGAATGGACCCTAAAATCAATTTTAATGTGTAATAAAATGAATCTATTTGGTTTTAAAACAAATCTGAGGTCTATTCATGACCCACAGTGAAAGATCCATTTAGTTTTGTAAAAACTGTTAAAACCCAGGGACAGTAAAAAATGGTCTCTGTGTAGAGGTTGTTATTTTTTATTTCACCGTTGGATTTTGATGAGCTTTGGATATGTTTTTATAAACCTAGTATGCGACAATTCCACTGCTGCAATTTTCATAATAATATCAGGTTTGAAAGTTATCAACAATAGAGTTATGGTCTAGAAATAGAACCAGTAAACTTCTTGGGTTTGACAATAGAGTATAAGGCTTTGATTCTTGTTAGTTTCTTTACTGCTTGTGAATAAAACCAAATGGTTGGGTAATGGTAAGTAAATGCATGTAGAACCTGAGCATGTATGAAGGATGGATCTATACAAGTTTGAAGGTCTGAACCAGAGGTGTGGTCTAACTGTAAATGCAATGAAAGTCTGAATCTTGACCAACATTTTATTTTGTTTCATAATTTTCTTGGTTAAAAATGATTAGTATATTTTAAGAACAATGTTTTGATGTCAAGGGAACAACCACCTAATGGTTTTTGAGCTCTCATTATTATGGCATTTGTTGAGGGCTTCTCTAATAGGACAATGATAGTCAAGAATTTAAAGCTATTGTAAATGGAAGTAATGTATAAGTTTCAAGGGTGTAAAAGTTGGTATGATTATGATTGTTGATGGACTAATGGCTTGTGGTTAGAACAAGGTATTGAGAATTTGTGTATGTATGGACAATGATACAATGGATCATGTTCTTTTATACCCCTTATTTTTAATTGGAAATAGAGTACTTGGCAGAGTTGAGGACCGCTGGACTTTTGTGAAAATAATGCAATGTGGACAACAAACATGAAGTTTGGAAGGGTAAGAGACAAAGGTTTGGTGAGTAGTTGGAATTGTTTCCAAATAGGCTTTGAGGATCAAATCTTGGAAAGTGATAAATGTGACCTCTGAATTAGGTGAATAATATGTTAATGTGGTTCAAGTTATAGATTATATGTTTGGGTTACCTTAATGAAGGTATAGTTTGGGTTCCTAATGGATTAAGGATACTAAAAGAGGAATTGAAGCTAGTTAAGATGAGTTTACTAATTGAGTGTGTCTTTAATTTTTTAGAACAATTGATGGTCAGTTGGCAAAGGTTGATTGGATCAATATGATCCCAAGAGAATGATATTTTCCTCAATGCGTCCACATCACTTAGGTATGATATTGGGAATCCTACCTTCACATAATTGATCATTCTCACTTCAATGAGATGGAAATATACTAGTAAGGAAGTGGAATGGTTAGAATGATGAATCCCACTGACCTAATTAATAATTACATTTGGTTATTCCTATTGCCTACAATCAAGTGTAGATGCATGAATATGAGGACTAATTTGCAAGAATTTTTCTCATAGATAAAGTACTATATGCTGATTAAAGATCATCTTGAGGAAAAAAAATAGTTTTGAAAACAATCAACACAGTCATTGAATTTCGCAAAATACTACAATTATATGAAAAGTTTCATATCACCAAGGTGAAAACAAAGGGAATGGATTTAAACTTCCAAAGTAACAGTTTACAATGCTCTAGGGTTTTGAAAATTAACCTTATCTAAACTTTGATTTCGTACTGGAAGACAAGCAATGTGAAATAAAGAGGATTGGAGAGAACATACATTAAATAAAATATACACAGACACAGAGTACCCACAAGTTTTTTTGGGGTTTGGAGACAACATATATCAAAGAAAATACACACATTATGTGAGACCTATCAGATAGTCACACTTTTGCTATTATGTTTTCTATGCTTTCAGTACTTATTTCTCAGACATATCAGACTATGTGGACACTTATGTATTTAAGGATCTGTTGAATCCTATTTTATATGTTCAGTACCTGATTATGTAATCAGGGTACACTTGGGATATTACATGTTATGTTTCAGTTTCAGTTATGGTTACATACATATGATGATTTATGATGTTTTAAAACTATCGTGATGTAAAGACGGTTTAGGAAACTGAAGTTATGCTTAGTTGAGTAATTCACAGACATAGTTTTAAACCATGCAGTTATGATGTATTATGTTTATATCATGTTTTATTGGACCTACTGATGTGTGCAATGAGTGTGCAGGATAAGTTGACCATGGAACTAAATTTGGGGATCCAGTATTGAAATATATGTTTTTACCGTGCATGCCAAGGTCCTCTTTGAATAAAGATACGTTGACCTCGTTGTGATGTTTTTCATTTCGTAAATGTGGTTTGCATGTGTGTTATTAAATTAGATTGTGTATATGATCTAACCATGTCATTGTTTTAATTAATGTGCCAAATTTGGCAAATTGTGGCTTATGTGTTGGTATGGTTAAGTATGTTTATTATTGAGTGTTTTAGGGCCTAACTAGGGTATTACCTTAGGATGTGATCAACTAAACTTGGGTTAGGAAGTTTCTAGAAGTCAACCAAGACCCCAAATCCGTGCACAAACTTCAGGTGGACTTTGGGAAGGTCTTTTGGGCTCCTAGAAGGTAACCGGGGTTAGTTTTAGCTACCCAACTTGGTACCCTAGGGGTTAGGGGTCATTTTCAACCATTAATAAGCCTTTAAACTCATTTATTACTCCCCTAAAGTCTCCATTTTGAAGTTAGACGGATTTGAAGAGTTGTGAGGTTTTAGTTAACCTCTCTTTTTCTCAATTTTGCATTCAATTCCATTTATGGTGAATGAAGGCAAGTGGGAAGAAGGGGATGGAAGTTTCCTTCTCTCTTTTGATTGGTTCCACCATTCTTGGAGGTTTGCCTATTTAGGAAAGGCCTTGGGCTAAGTTTTAGGGGATCACCCACTCTCTAGATTTGGAGACCAGATTTGTTGGAAAGCTTAGGAGAAAGCTAGCATCAAAGGGATTCAAGTTTGCAAATACTCAACACACTTGGAGAAAGGTTGGGCCTTGTGTTATGTTTTTTATTTCATATTTTGTATTTGTTCTTTATGTATGTGTTCTTGAGCTTGGACCTCCATTAATGGAGTCCATGACTTTTATCTAGGTTTTTAGTTTAAATTTTAAGTTTTAAAATTGTTGTTTTTCCTTTTGTAATTGCAATTTGGGGATGGGTTCTTCAAGGTTTACTCACCCTAGGGAGGGTGGAGTAACCTTGAAGGGGGTAGTAGGAAGTAGACCCAGGATGTGCAGAGTCTCCCATGTGTGGAGGGATAACCATGGGGTTTCACGATACCCATGATGCCAAACATAGCCTACGGGCACCTGGGGGCCATAAGGAGATTGAGACCGTATCTCTTGGAGATGGTCTACCCAAGTCCATGTGTGGCTTGGGATGTTTTATCATGTTGTGGCTTCTCCTCCTAGCAGTCCACCTCTACCCTGTTTTCAGTTAGACCTCAAGGAGGTCTCCCTATTGTTAAAACCTTGTTGGGAAATATGTTTGAGTGTCTTCTTGTTTTTTTTGAATGTTTTCCTACTTGCATAAATGTCTGTGTGTTATCTCATTTCAATTTGGATCCCCTAGCTCGGGGGTGGCCTTGCAAAGGCCTAGGTTGGGAGGCGAGCCTCCGTGGTCAACCTGACACCTACAGGAAACCAGTAACGCAGGGCTTGTAGAAAAGATGGACTTAGTGAAAGAATTCAGTTTATTAATTTGTAAAGTAATTTCCTTTTTGTATATTATGGAAAAACATTTGTATGTAAGGATTCGAAATGGAATCCGGTTTTCCATGTATAATGGTTCAATTCTAGTTGTTATTTTGAAAGCTTTGTAATAATAGTTCATGATAACTTGGGAATTTGGATCTCCTTGTAAAAGTTAATATTCAATCTATATGTTTATTGCAAAAATATTTATGCATAAATAAATAAATAAATTCCTTTTCATGTGCAAATGTTTGTTAAATATAGGAAATTGTGTGAGAAGAAAAATTATGTATATCTTATATTGTAATATTGGGACAATGAAATTTATGGTATAATTCAAGGCTAGAATTTTACGTAAAAAGTTCGTCATTAAAACTATTAGAGGTTTCAGATTTCTCCTAAATTGAATATGTTATTGTTCAAATTTAAAAAAAAAAAAAAGGTTTTAAGCATGGAAGTATGTAAACCCAATTTAGCAATATTATCGATTACATAAGTATCTATAATATTTTATAAAGTTGTAAAATTTAAGAGCAAATACACATTCAATTCAACACTTAGAAAATATTTCATTTCTATACTTAGCTTTTATTTTTAAAATTTTGCAAAAACATAAAGTGTTCAAAATAAAATTTCACTAATACAAGATGTAGAGATTGTATCATGAATTCTAATTATAAATCTAAAATTCAAAAAAAATTCCACCTGATATTCCTTGTTTAAGGATTCAGGAAATTCTGAATTCATCAGTAAATTAAAAAGATAATAATATTATATTACTTTAGTTAAATATTTATGTGGTTCGTTATTTTTTTTATTTTTTTAAAAGATTGTCAAAAAGACAGACTTTTTAACAAAATATTTTTTTTAAATAAATAGTTAAAGCGCTGTGCGCTATATTTAAAAAATTTTATTAAGTTTTTTTTAAGTGCCAAAGGCACTGTGCATGGACGACGAGTTGGGTAGCCGCCACCGCGGTTTCACCCCCCCGATCCCTTCATCCGTTGTGGCGGTGATGGCCGGGTGGTGCCCGCGCCAGTCACCACGACACCCCTTCTTCCGCCAAGCCCTTCCCCACCCGCGCTCACACCGATATCCATGGTGTTGAAACGCCGCCACCGGCCGAACTCCGCCCGCGGCACTGCGGAGACACCGCCTTCGCGGCTCCCAAACCCTCATCGTCACCGCTCGAGCGGCGCTGCGATGTGTCCTTTTCCCCCTCCGCACACGCCGCCTTTTTCTTCGGCCCTCGACCCTGTTTCGACCGCAGGGTTTGGGGGGGTGTTTAAAAAGATTTCTATGCAAACAAGACACACGTTTTTATATATATATATATTTCATAGTTGTTTAAAATAGATTAGTATAGATTTAATTAACTTATTTATTATATGAGTTTTCTTTTATTTAAATTAGTTCATGTTTCAATTGATTTTTATATTTAGTATATTTAGATTAGTATAACTAAGTATGTTTTAAAGGAATTATATTTATATGCATTTGGAAATAATTTTTTTATTGGTTACTAAACAAATACGATTTCTTTTGTAAAGCTTAAATATTATTTATTAATATGGGATTAAGTTTCAAGTTAAAGTGAGAAATAATTAGTGTTATTTTAATTATTAAAAGGAGGATTATTGTTAGTTAAAAGTATAAATTTTGTATGTTATTTAACTTATTAATTTATTTTCCTAAAATTAATAACTTAGATATTTTATCGATTAGGAAATCTTACCTATTCCTTAACTTGTAATTTATACCAAACTTGGACATTTTCGTTATCTTTGATTATCGTCAAGCATAGTTGACTTTTAGTCAACAATGGTCAAACCTTCTCCGATCATCTTGAGATTTGAATTAGTGGATCCCCTAGTACCCTAGAACCTAGGATTTCAGTTTTGTACCATTTTGAGAGGGTTGACTTTTTGGTCAAACCCAGTTGACCTTTTTGGTCAACCATCGCGGATTCATGTTTTATCATTACCAATTGTATCAATAACCTTAGGATACCTCTTTCAGCTGAATTTTGGCACAGTTGACTTGTTGGGTTGACTTAGTCAAACCTTGGACATCACCTCAGTTTGCGTGCCCAAGTTGTCCTTGACACTTTCCACCTCATTCCAGCTCGATCGCATGTACTTCAGCGTATAGTTGACTTATGGTTGACTTTTAGTCAATTGTCTCGATTTGCATGCCGATCAAAGTTAGTAGCTTTAGGAAACTTGTATCTTGTTTAGAGACTCGTGCCAGGATAGGACTTGCTCTCTAGTTGTGTAAGTACGTTTAGTATGTTAGTTAGTATGTTTAGGAAAAAATTTCATAGCTGTGTTTTGCTCAACTTTTGGGCATGACACATTAAAACCATCAAACCAGACCCTCTCAGTCATGGTCACAAAATATGAGAAGATCAATACAAATGAACAAGTTTCCAGAGGTTTGAAATACTCATAAATATCTTGAGAAGAAGCCACAAATATATAGAGTAGCCATGACCATTCACGGAGAGGAAGGGTAAAAATTAACAAAGAGAGCCTTGTTTAATGAGAGAATACACTGTGAATGAGCCTGTGACCTATGTAATTACAAAATAAATTTGAATATAATGAGACAAATAATAAATATAGAATGGAAAAAGGTAAAACCCTTAAAATTGTTTCATTCAAAGAGCAACCAACAGTTTTTTGAACATTAAATCTTCATGAAATACATGTATAGAGTGCTGAGACATAGTCAAGATTGTTAGGAAATCACAAAGGATCAACATACCTGTAGGTGGGTTCTTGAACTATGTATATAGAGGAGCTTCAAACATTTTGCAAATCTTTCAAGTTTCAAAACCCTAACCATGGAGGCAATGCCCAGAGTAAACAATGGAGAAGAAAGTGAAGAATCCAGAAGAGGAGCCGTGGGAGATTGTTAAATGGCTATTGAGTGTGAAAAGGCTTTTTGATTTCCTTTGTTTATTTTAGAAAATCATTTTCTTATCATATTTCCATGGTGGTTCTTTTTATTTTTGCATAATATTAATGATGAATCATATTTATCAAGTGGTGATTATCACTTGATAAATATCATATTCAAAACTAATATTTATTAAGTGATAATCACCACTTAATAAATTTTGATTTTAATTTTAAAAAGATAGGATTAAATTGACAGATATTTTATTTTTCATA
The DNA here is from genome assembly GCA_027943335.1 of Chamaecyparis obtusa. Taxonomy (NCBI): domain Eukaryota; kingdom Viridiplantae; phylum Streptophyta; class Pinopsida; order Cupressales; family Cupressaceae; genus Chamaecyparis; species Chamaecyparis obtusa. Next base: position 275,203 of record BSBK01004531.1, read on the forward strand.
TAATATTATAAGTGTAATTATATTTATTTCATGGTGTTTTATAAATCATTAATGAAAATTAACTTAAAATGCAAAATATAAATATATGCTTTATTATGCCAAAGGGGGGAAGATTGATTTTGACTTTGAGATCAAGAGTAGTAGTTGCAACCGTGTTGGAGTGGAGTTCAATTTTTTCATACATCATGGAAGTTCTTGTGGATTTCTTTTGATATTTTTTACAATTATTCAAATTATGATATTGCATTAGGGTTTGACTATCTAGTTTCTGAGTCAAACTCAGTGAGCCATGTTTCATGAGTTGTTTGTTAATGCTAGAAAGATAGCATCTTTTAATTAGTAATGTATTTTACATTAAAAAATACATAACAATAAATATATTTAATATTTAAAAAATTACTAATTATAATCTATATTTTCCATTAATTTTATTTTTTTAATTTATTTTCAAATGCTACTCTATTGGATAATGTCCTTTGGTAAAGAAACTTGGTCTTTCTCATGATCGAGCAAACTATGAGTCAAATTGTGATATTAATGTTACTCAAAATAAAAACATACAACATAATAGGCACTAGTAGAGAAGATTACATATTTTAGTTGTCTATCTAACACTACCTTATAGGTTTTGTTGATTTGCATTCACTTATTACATTCATTTTCAAATTTCATAAATGTACTCTAAGTATTGATCAGATTATTACAAATTTAGAATAATTCATCATTGATCATTACATTGTGCATCCATAAGAATGTAGTACAAATGTCATTTGATTCATATTTCATGTTTCAATAAATAGAGTACATTGCAAATTTAAATAGAAAACTGAGGTACGGAATAGGGGTCCCATGCATTGCCTTATGGTAGCTCTGTCAGGTCTTCATCTGTATCTAGGTCACTCCGAAGTCTCCATCAGCATTTAGGTCCTTAGGGTTCGCATCTGCAAAAGAGAAAAGGGAACAATGGTTAGATCCTATATGATCTAAGCAATGCAAGAGAAGCAAATTACATACATCAACAATCTATTTTTATCTGCATATCAATCTGAAATGATAAATGTAACAAGAAAACATAAATCAGCAATCACTATAAGGTAGTGTTAAAGGGACGTGTTCTTGAAACATGAAACTTTTTGCTACTAATGACTATTGTGGTGTATGTTTTCTTTTGATTAACCAGTCATTTCAAGATGCAGAACAAGCTACAGGAAGTACCAGATTGCTGATTTTCAAAGAATCAACTGCTCAATGATGCAAGACAAACGCTGATTACATGATTTCCAAAGTACATTTTCAAGTTCTAAATGATTAAATGCTAAATATTTTAATAGTGCTTCAAGATTGTATCATAATTTAAATGTTTACAGTTTCTTATGACTGGGTGTCACAAACCTATTTTTGAACCTCAGTCATTAACATTCTGTCATTTTTGAGTGTCACGAGCCCGTGCTCGAACTTCATTAACAAATAATAAATATTTATCTTGTTGTACTTCATATGATAAATTGCCAAGTTCAGTATCAAAGAAAAAATGTACAATAATCTGCTACAGTAATAGTTTTAACAAATGTTGTGCCAATTGGAATGATAAACATCTTGCAGAGCTTGTCAGAGAATGAAAACTTGTTCATATTTAGAATTTCTGACAAGAGATATGTCAGACTTGTAATGCTAGAATGTTGATCAAATTTTGAAATTTGAACTCAAGTTCAAAATGGTGTGCTTATGTTGAGAAAACAAATGAGGTATTGATGTTATGATGCATTTTGGAATTCATGTTTTTATGAAATTTCAGTATCTTGTATCAGTTATACAAACAGTGAATACGAGGTGAACTGGAACTGCATTTTAAAAGAATGGGTAGCATAACAAAGATGGAGTCTATGCTCATTACATTTACAAGAATGATACATGTTACCAGATTCTTCAATTTATTTTCATGCCAAGTAATGGATAGCTGGAAAAGAAACAGTAGCAAGCAATGTTTTTAACTCAAGACTGGTGAAAAGAGAGTGCAAAGGTAGAAACGACAGCCCCTGTTATGACCATGAATACATGTTTAAAGTCTACAGTGCATCTATAGTTTTGAAAGAATAATAACAGTGAGTGTTCTGAATAGAAGGCACTATTAGTTCAAAGTGCAATGTAAAGTCTGTATTTCAGCATTGAACTGGCTTTAAAATAGTAAAGTAACTTCATCAGAAGCTACAGTGCATCATTTCTTTTTGAGATAGACAGTAAAGCATATGTTATCAGCAAAGCTTGTTTATAACAACTAGTTCAAAACCGCAAAAGTAGATTTGAACTCAAAAATAGCAAAGGCAGAAAACAATGGAGTGAATCAAACTTCTTGTTATCAGCAGGGTTTTTGAAATTTGAAACCCCATCTTTCATGCATCTGAATATTGACTTCAACGGCAAACATTTTTTGAAAATCTTTATGTACATGTTCAGATGTAATATATTTTTGCAAAATGAACAGTAAACTGTCACTCAAAAGAAGGCACATTTTTTGCAAATTCATGGGCATTCATTACAAAATGAAACAAAGAGTTCAAATCGAAAACACATAGTTCATCTTCTTGTTGATCAGTACCACTTTCAGCAATGATTTCACATGTTATGCAGAGATAAGTGTCACGTTTTTGTAAAAAGGAAATAACAAAAAGTTTGAAATGGACTTACAAGTTTTCTTGCAAAGTTTTGGGTTTCAATAGCAGTGAAGCCACGTTTCCAACAAAGAAGACACATTATTTTTACAAAAATCATGGCACGTTTTTGGAAAAAATGTTAACAGAAGTTCAAAAAGATAACTCACAGTTCCTTCGAAGAATGCCAAGTTTTTTGCATTGATTAACAAAGGCTAATATATCTGAACCGAGATCTCCAGCAAGTGCAAGTTCTTCAAATAGTTCGAGCATATTTTTAGCTAGGGTTTCAACCCTAAATCTCTTGCAAATATCAAATGCAAATGAAACAATACAAATGCCCAAATGAAACTAGATAAAATTTGGAGTCCACGAGAAAATGTCAAATAGAGCATTCAATTTGACAGAAGAGAACAGTGCCACCTTGCACATCGAAGACTTCAATAAAATGCCACCTTTCATACATCTTTTATATCGTATGGAAAGTGGGTGGTAGTCATGTCGACTCCCCATTTTGCTAACTTTCACTTAGCTTTATATAAGTTAGGAGATGTATAGGTTAGGTTTTTAGTATTATAGTCTTTGATGTCAATAAATATTAAAGTCTTTTTAATATTTATTTTCTTTTAATAAATTTGGTATCATATAGTGTAGAGGGATTTTTTGAAAATTTCTTATTTTGAGCCATTTTTATTAAAAAGATAGATAAAATTTTGGCATTATCATTTTGTAAAAGGAATTTTTATTCCTTATTTTAGCCAAAATTTAGGGGAAGATGATTGTTTTTTTGTAGGTGGCATATAGGCTAATTTTTTGGCACGTATTGTGGCCAAATTAGAGCATTTTTGTAAGAGTATTAGATTCTTGGATTAGGGTTTCAAAGCTCTCTTAAGGAAGGGAGATAGACTTTTTTGAGGGTTGCATGTGTGGGAAAGAGAGCCTATAGTGAACTGATTTGTTCCTAGAAGCTCAAGAGTCCATTCATTTTGCAGAGATTTTTGAAGGAAATATACCAGGTTTCAACTCATTTTGTGTTTAGATTATCAATTCATTTTCATCTTCTTTATTAAGTGTTTCAATTCTGATTTTGAATTTGGAAGTGAATGTATCTTTGTTCCTTCCTCATTGATAAATCTGATCTATCAAGCCTTATTTGAGAAACGTATGTTGTTAAGAGTTGAGTTATTTGTGATTAAATCCTGATAACTAAATTCATTAACCTATATGTTGAACAGTGTACCAGGCATCTGAATTTCATTGTGTGTTAGATCTGGAGTTAATATTTTCTTTTCCAATTTCTGATTCAGTCATTAGTGTATCACCTTATTTTCTAAGTTTTTCAATTCCTTTTCCCCTTTTCCCATCAAGTTTTTCAAGTTAGTAAAGTGATAGCCAATTTTTATAGGAGCCGACCTAGAATCCAGAGATTCCTCTCCAACCATAGTCTACCCATAGCTAGGAGAGGTTTCCATTGTCATTTGGAATTGTTGTTAGCCTCATTGCCTGATAGAGGTAACAATTCTAAATCTAAACAATTAATACTATAGGATTCAACTTGTAGTTTTTCAGTAAAACTCATTGACCCGGTTTCATACCACTAACTTCATAACAAGGTTTTTATCAAAAAGAGAGCACACAAAGAATAGCAAGATCCTAGTTGATGTCTTTTCACACTACCCCTTTCAAACATAAGTTCTAAGTATAAAGGTGAATAGATTCTATGAATCAAATTTAATAAAGATAATGTCATGTTCAAGGTTTAGCAAAGATCATAGCTGATGGATTTTGCCACTACCCCTTTTCAAACACAAGTTCCAAGATCATGTCAATTCTACTAGTGGGAGATCTAGTAGGAAAGCTAGTAGCGGAGCAAGCACCAATATCAAAAGACTCCATTACTTTTTTCAAGCATTGGATCCCACCCACCATCCTTCAATCTATCATATTGGTGAATAAACATTATTATTGAAATGCAGCTTCTAAGTATACAAGTCTGATATTACTGAAAGGAGTAATAATCATTCATTTAGTCATTTATTTAGTCATTTATTTGGTCATTTATTTAGTCATTTATATTTTTCCGACCTTGTGATATTGCCTTATGACCAAATTAGTCATTTATTTGGTCATTTATACTTGTGAATTACAAAAAATAAGTAGAATATGACCAATTTTAGTCAGCTTTAATTAATTAATTTAAATTACTTATTACAATTATTTGAAGGATTATATTTAATTATTGAATTATTGACTTGGATTGTGTATTATTCCTAATTAGATCCTTAATTACCTAATAAACCTAGGATTAGGAGGTTTAGACCAGGGATTAAATTTTAGCTACCCTTGTGCCATTATTATCTCATCTTCTCATAATACTATATAGTTTCCCTTTTTATTTAATCATTTGATAAATGATTAAAATTAATGGTTGAGACTATAGTCAAATGAGAATATTTAACATTGTTATTTTATCATGTCGTGGTAAACGTAATCCTTTGATAATACCCTTTTGGTCAGTGCAGTCTCACTTAGAGATCTCACACCCTGGAATGAATTTCAAGCTAGGCCATTTTGGATGCCTCGTTAGAACCTAGTTTTTTTGATATCTTCTAGGGAGAATTGTTAAGTCAACCTTAGTCAACATCTCCTTATAGGATTTCCTTCTAGCAATACATTTCACTTAAGAGAACTATGAACAAGAGGGAGGTTGACCAAGTCAAACATGGTCATGATGTCCCTCTATTTTATGTTTTATTATTAATTCCTAAACTTAGTCTGTAATGTTTAGTAAACCTTTAGACTTATTGTTGTATGTTAGAAAATTTTTGATTGTTGTGTTTTGTTTATTTTTTTGGGCATTACAAATGGTCTGATCCTAATATGAGAGAAATTGATGCCTTCAAATAAAAAGGGAAAGAAGTTAAGTCACCTATGTATAAGAATCTATGCAATTTTCATCTATACATACTAAAGCCATATCTTCTTTTGTTCCATGTGAACATTCCATTCTCCAAGTCAACCTCCATGAGATTTTCCTTTGTGACCTAGTTTTTGAAGTCAATATGTGGCTAAAATTATTTTTGTATACCCCTTTTTTTATGATAGATGGAGGATGGCATTGAAGTCTTCACCAATGATGAAATTATTTTCTATCCAGGATCTAAAAGGACTACTTAGATACTCTTCCCATACTTCCACTTTCTTCTTTGTCATTATCAGACCATAACCATTAATTAAAGAGAAATTCATATTTCTATACACGTTGTGCACTAACCCTCCTAGCCAATTGAATCTACCATCCAACTTTTGAAAGAGAACTATGCTTGGGTGCCATAGGATTTCCAATTCCCCCGAGGAACTTGTGGCTTTTTTTGATTTTGATTCCCACTTGTCTATTGATCTTTTGATTTTTCTATTTGGTCTACATTTAACTTTGTCTCTTGAGGAATGATTACATCTTTGAATGAAAAATTATGACATTTGATTAAATGCTACTTGTTAGGAGCATTCATGCCCCTAACACTCAATAAAATAATTTTTATTTCTCATTGGGAAGGAACTTCCCTTTCCCTACATGAAAAAAAGTTGTGATTTTGTTTTTGTATGACTCCTCCCCTTCTTCAATTCTTAATTAAGAAATGAATTTTCTCTCCTTTCCTTTCTTCTTTTTCTTCCAACAATCTGGAGTTAATTTGGCTAGAAACTTGTTGATTACATCTACCAATATTACTTGAAGAATTTTGTTTGCATCCTCTATAGTTTTATTATTATTAGAGGATGAGTTGATAATGTCTATAAGTTTTTCTTCTAATATCGCATCATACTCCTTCAGATTTTCTTTGTCAACATCTTTTTGTTTCTCCTTTTCTCTAATATTCTTCATTGTATCTATCATTCCCTCCTCCAAAACTTGATTTTCTATTTCCTCTATAATTTTGGTATGGATCTCTTCCAAACGTTATACTATGAAACTTGTAATTTCTTGATTACTTATGTTTGATATTTTATTCTACATCTAATATCTATCTATTTTCTCTATTGGGAACCATCCTTCTCCCCTTGAAACATCTAAGTTCATGAGAGTATCCTTTCTTCCTACATTCTTTAAGTATCTGCAGTCTTGGGATTCTATTCTTTTAAAATTGTATTTCTCTTTAATCATGGTGATTTGATCCAATCTCAAGCTCTCAGGTATGCCCCCATACCCAGTCCCCTCAATGTATGGCTTATTCTTAATCCTACATTCCTTATACATTTGATATTTATTTTCTTCATACCTTTGATGTCTAGTAGCACAAAGAGTTTTCTTTCCTGTAATCTAGTGCAATAATGAGTCTATCTCTAAAATAGGGCCCAAAGAAACAACATGATTTTATCATATAAGTATTTGTCTTCCCCTTTAGGTTTACTGTAATGATATTTCTAAGAATAAAGTGTCGGGGTTTCCTCTAAATCATCTCTAGTATTCCTGAAACTTAGAGTTCTTAATTATTTTGAGTCTCCATACTACATGGGTCTTCCTCCCCTTGGGTTTCCCCAAAGAATTCTATTATTGAGATTGGAGGACCCTCAACCCTATCAATATAATCATAAGCGATCCTTTAATTTCAGATACCATATTTTCAGGGTTTTAGGGAATTCTTTCTAAGTGATCATTATAACACGGATCCTAAGGCTTCGAGTTTCCTTGCATAGGGTTGATTTAAGAAAGATTCCTAATTGATTTCCAAACACCTCGTAGATATATGTGTATTTGTATCCTAACGACAAATAGTCTAATTGGATCTAGACGAGATTGAATTTATTGCAATGATATTTTCTATTAAAGTTTGGGATCTAGCTTTTCATATCTAACCCTGATGTTTTGAAATCCAAACATTTTTTTCTAAAATATTGTCTCTGCTATGTTTAGATTTGAATATGACTATGAAAAACCCACTTTTAAAATCTAGAATATCAACTTCTTCTAAATTATTTCCAATTTTTCATTCATCCAATTTTCTAAATCCTTTAATGAAATGGAGATATTCTAAAACTTACCAATTATGGCTTGTTGTTGAAGCTTCCTTTTATGAACTTCTAGAAACTCCTCCACAATTGTTTCCAATTGACATTATTCCTTAAAGAACATAATCCTATGGTCATTACACTAACAAGTAGTTGGTTATAACAAAGAACAATTACTGAAGCAGATATTGTTAACAATAGTTCACATAATAAAACAACAGTTATTAAAATAATTGAACAGGTGCAATCCCTTATTCCATGAGTGCAACTTCATGAAAAAAGACTTCTCATCCCAAAGGTTCACAACCTTCCAGCCCAATGAAAGAGTATAAAAGGAAATAACACTCATTCAATGAAGGGAATTGAATGAGAAGAAAATGCAATCATATCTACAACAAGGTGATCTGTTATAATCTATTATATTATTGTAGTATGAAGAAATAGCTATGCATATATACTTATATGGATTATACATAAAAGTGAACACACACACACACACCATATCAGATTTTATGTACTAAATGAATTTTTGAATCTTATAATCTATGCATTTTCTATATATATATTTATGAATACAATAATCAATCATGTTGAGTTAAGGAAGGAAGTGCAACCTGAGAGAGAATGCCAGAAGATTCCCTACTAGATATACCACCTCATAAAGATTCTTAAGGACCATGGGGCTAAGGAGGATAAGGTCCAGCTCTTGGGCCTAGAGTTGAGACACATAGAGTGTGTCGACCCTATCCAAGAAGCCTACCAACTTGGAGCTAGTGGATTGGATGGATTTAGCACAATAGTGAACTAAAATACATAACACCTATGTCTATGTAGTAACTAACACTGTGTTGTAGGGAGTTAAACCAATAACCAACATATAAAATAATACATATACAAGAGCTTTGGCCAAAACAATTAAAATCATCTTCTATTGGTAGGTAGAATGCGTAAGAGAATTTCATTTCCTACCCTTCCCTGAAAGCACACATTCAACACCCTTCAATTAAAAATTTCCATATTCATCTAAAGTAAGGGTATAAAATAATGAAAAAGAAGAAACTACAAACACTTGTCTCAAGAATTATAGTCACATAAACCAAAGGAGCATGATATAAATTAGTTTCATTTTGTAATTATCATCCTTTGCAACACATCAAATTATTCTATATTTTAGTCTAGACTCGTTCACACATCTTGTAGGTACAATTTAACCTACAAGAAAGAATTTGTAATAAAATTAACAAATAAGCCACCTATTTTAATCACAAATTTCTCCCTTTTTATATATGTAAACTTAATGGTGAAATGGTCAAACACTCAAGCACAAGTTGTTATATTTTTAATGATTCATTTAAAAGACTTTTCCCATAAATCCAAAATAGGTATGTTAAATTTGTTCCCAGTGAGTTTAAGTGTTAACAACTTGTACCTTTTTCTTTTGTCAAACCACCCATGTGATAAGAATTTCAATAAAGAAGCCAATGATCTATATTTACAAGAATTTGAATCCATATTTGTACGCTGGTGGAACTACAAAAGATTGACATTTTACCAAATGACATGGCATAGATACACATTTAGATTAACAAGGCGAACAAGAATTCCAAATCATCTTCCACTGAAACAAAATCAAGCAAAAAAATTATGCAAAGAAAAGGACAACCACATACCGTTTCAGTATAAAATATTGAATTAAAATGAGCTCACCATTTTATTTCTAAGCTATCCCATTTTCATTTATAGTTTAATTTATGAAATGGAGTTTTAATTTCACCCTAATAGGTTAAGTTGGTTTGCAAGTTTCTATAATTGCTTAATCAAATTAGAAAGTGGTATGAAGAAAGTAACTTGTATGCCCCATAATGTTCAAATACAAAAGAGAATCAAGATCAATAAATTAACATATACATTGCACTACATTTTGTATATTTGGAAGATATATCATTTCTTCACTAGATTATTGACAAGTGCAATTTATGATGGTTTCTTAGACACAACCAAAGAACAACATCCCATACACAATCTAATCATATGGATGACAATGTTAGGCCTAAAAGGAGGCAAGCACAACTGAGAGGGGGGGGGGGTGAATCAGTTGTGTGTACCTAATTACTTTAATTTCACTTTAGCCACTTAGATTTGAAAGATAAATAATAATGCAAGGTCCAGAACAAAAAGCACAAAACACAAAGATTTTTTCTTGAGGAAACCCAGTTAAAGGAAAACCCCGGTGGGAATCAAACCCACTAGATGAGTGTACTTAATTAAAAATTTCTAGCTAGTTAAGAGTAAAATAGAGAACAAAGGATGTAAAACCATCAGGTTACTCAATATAAACATCTTCCTCTAGTTCACCATTTAAGAATGCAAACTTAACATCCATTTGATAGACCTTAAATTTCTAATAAGATGCATATGCAAGAAGTAGTCTAAAAGCTTCAAGTCTAGAAACATGAGCAAAAGTATCAATAAAATCTATACCTTCCATTTTTTAATAACCTTTACATACTAGTATTGCTTTGTTTTGAACTACTTTACCATCTTCATTCAGCTTATTTATTAATACCCACTTTGTATTGATCGCATTCTTGTTAGTAGGTTTGGGAACAAGGATCTATTTCTTCTTTTCAATCTGATCAAGTTCTTCCTTCATTACTTTCATCCAACTTTGATCAATACATTTTTCTTTAACATCTTTAGGCTCAAATTCAAATAGCAAACAAGTTTCATCTCTAGAAATTCTTCTTCTAGTCTCAAAACCTCTATTCTTATAAGCAATAATGATATCTTCTGAATGATTAATCCTTACATACCTTGGAGCTTTTGGTATACACTGTGTAGCAGACCCTTTGGCGTTAACATTCACTTTGTTTCCTTCTAGTTCTCTATGTTCTTTCAATCCATCCTAATTCTGATTTTGTATTTCCACAATTTGATTGTCATCTTCAGTCATATCATGCCTACAATTCCTTTCTGATCTCTGCTCATTCTCATCAACTCTGACATTTGCAGTTTCAACAATCTTCTTTAGTCTATATTTATAAAATTTATATGCCTTTCTCTTTGTAGAATAACCAAGAAATATTACTTCATCACTTATACGATCAAACTTTCTAGTATCTTCATCCCTCTTAATATAGCTTTTACTTCCAAAAAATTCTAAAGTATTTCATTATAGGAATATGACCATACCAAAGTTCATAAGAAGTCTTAACAACTCCTTGCTTAATCTGTACTTGATTTAAAGTATATATTGCAGTTCACACTGCTTCTCGACAACACCATTTTGTTGTGGGGTTTGGGGTGCAAAAGTTTATCTCTTTATCCCATGTTCTTCACAAAATGCATAAAAATTATCAGATGTAAACTCTCCACCTCTATTTGATCTCAGACATTTCAATCTTCTTCCGAATTCAATCTCCACCAGTATGTTGAATATCTAAATTTTCTGAAAGGCTTCTAATTTCTCTTACAAAAATGTAACCCACATCATCCTTGAATAGTCATCAAAAAACATCATAAAGTATCTATCACTGAAGTAGCTTCTTGTCTTAGTAGGACTAAATAGATATGTATGTACTTGTTGCCCAAAAATTCCTTGTCTTTCATTTTCGGCCACAACCCTATTTTACCAAGTGAAACGCTTAAAGTGTCGAAAATGCAGTGTGTTTTCGACCTCTCGGCTCTGAAAGTTTGGTGTGTTTTCGACCTTTTCTCGAAAACCCTCTATGTTTTCAACACCCTTTGTGTTTTGACCCTAAGCGCGCAACTCCAACAGGCGGGTCCCAGTTCCTCATAGCCATGCAAGTGCAGTATAAATCTTGTGGTTGTCACATGTTCACAAGGAATATTCCTTGCCCTTGCGATCATGCGACAACGGTCGGATTGGGTTCTCAACTAGTCCGCGTTTTGAGCAAGGTGGCTTATTTTATTTAAGTGCGCAACCCTGACCTGTGGGCCCGGTGGCGGGCTTTCCTCAAATCTTGTGGTTGTCACATGATCACAAGGAATATTCCTTTCCCTTTCAATCATGTGACAAGATGACACCTGTCAGTGGGCCCATTCTCCGTTTGCAAAGGTTAACGACAGCCGTTGATCTTCCTTCTGACGCAGCAAGCCTTAACCATGACTAACCGCTTGTGGTTACGGTGGTTTCATGGCCGGCGGCCTTAAAGGCAGGGGTCATAGGTTACCGTTGTCGCATGATCGCATAGGCCTTCCTGACCGTATGTGATCATGCGACAAGCGGTAGGCGGTCTGTAGGATGGCGGTTTGCGTTCAATGGCTAACATTTTACGGTTAGTCGCATGATCGCATGGGCTCTTCCAAGCCCATGCGACCATGCGGCAAACCATTAGCGGTTTCGCTGGTGGTGGTTCGTGGTTTGACAGTTGGTGAGGCCTGAGGTCTCTGCAGTGGTGCAAGTGCGAGGTGATCCAACGGTGGTCATATGCTCGCATGGGATCTTTCGATCCCATGCGATCATGCGACAACCATTAGATGGGATCTTGCAGTTGCTGTGGGTCTGTGCCAGGGTGCTGAGGTAGTTGCTCATGTGGTGACCGGGCCAAATGGGGGAGTGACACGTGGCGGTTCTGGGCTCAGGTTTGGCAAGTTTTGTGTGGTTGCGCAGTTGGAGGTAGGCCCAGTTCTATGTGCTATCGACAGAGGTTGTTGTGGCCCCGTAGACGCGAGATCCGATGGCTGTCGCGTGCTCGCATGGGATCTTCCTATCCCATGCGATCATGCAACTGTCGTTGGATTCTTTGGTGCTTCCTGTTGAGGGTTTCAACTCTGGTTGGGCCACATGGCAATGTTTGGCAGGTGGCGGATTTTGCAGGGGCCCAGATGGCATTTGTGGCAGTAGCAAGGTAGTTTCCAAGGGGATGTCGCATGATCGCATGAAGGCCTTTCGGCCCATGCGATCATGCGACCGTTGGCATTTTTGAAGGGTGGAGGCAATTTTTTGAAAGGTTGTTGCATGATCACATAAAGGCCTTTCGACCCATGTGATCATGTGACCATCGCTTGGTCAAGTAGATATAGCCTATTTTGGCAGACTCTCTTCCAAGGTAGACGTTGCGAGCGCGGGTAGTTCAAAAACTTATGTCACCATGGCGGTTGCAGTTGAGGAATTTGTTGAAGATCTTTTGGGCTGCCGTTTTGGGTCTTTTCTAAGATCTGAGATCGGATTTGGAGCCTTTATGACAGAGTCCAGCTTGCAAGGGAGTAGATGGATGAATGTTTGTCTATAGGCGGGATCAGTGCAGGGATGGGCATGCAAGGAGGAATATTTGATTTGGCATTGATGTTTACAATGAACATTTATGATTAGAAGTGACCGATTTTAGGGGTGATTATTCTATTGCAGATATTTGTGGCCCTAATTAGGTTTGATTCCTGCCTACGTGCAGGGATGTATATATTGTTTTTTGGAGCCAGTTGGGTTTAGATTTTTGCATTTTGTAAAAGAGAAGGTCTTTCTTGGAGAACCATCTGTAGCATTTCTGCTCTCTAGTTTTTTCACATCTTGTAAGTTCTCATTGATAATACAGACATTGCAGAGTATTTTGTGACATGTTTTCCTGTCCTCATGCTTTCCTGTTTGGCTTATCTCTTATTGGATTGAGTTTATGAATGTTTTCAGTGATATCTTAGTTTCTCTGATTCCTCTTACTTTTTGTAGCTGTGTGTGTCATTGTGTTTGATCTGATTTAGATGTTTTGTGGGTATATTTTAGACCCTAATAGTATTGTCTCAATCCTGCAACGAGCTATAGGAATGAATGTCTGTTTGCAAGTCATGGATTGATGTCTAATCCTGAGAACCTTGTTGTTGTGAAAGAATCTTTCTCTTTCCCTAAACAACCTCTTTTGTTTGCAGACCCTTCCATGAAACACTTATGCAAGCCTATTTAGTAAGTTGTAATCTCCTAGACCTATTTCTGTCATTGGTTTCACCCCTCTATACTGAGATCCAAACCCTAGTTTCGGTGCATCACCTAGTAGGATAGATTTTCTTTCTATTATTTCCCTTTCCATGCACTCCTTCTATCCCTTTTCCCTCAAAGTTTACTTTCCTGTTAAGAGCAAATCAGGGTGATCATCCAAGAGGAACTAGCCTAGAATCTGGAGGTCTCATCTCGGTTAGCAAAAGGTCCCACAACCTTGAGATGATTCCCTTGCTATATTGAGTTATCAAGACTACGAGAGCTTGAACTAAGGGTGCAAATTCAGTGTATAACATTTCTGGCACGCCTAGTGGGACAACAAAGAAGTTCATTTGTTGAAATTGTGTCATCTCTGATATACAGATTGCATAATATAGACCTTTAGAGGTTGTTCTATCAAGTATATCTAGCGACTCCACTGGTTTCAAAGATTCAGGCCAACCTTGTTTAAAGGTTTACGAGAAAGATTGAGACTAGAAGCTCAAAGCCTGCTGAATTTTTAGAGCTACCTTTGAAAAGAAGCTACAAAGGCAAGACAACTCAAAGAGAATCTCCTGCAAGAAGAGTCCAATCTACACCTCCTGATACTTCAGAAAGGAGACCTTTCCTCTTTCATTTCAGAAGAAGAGACAGATCTCTAACCAGAGATCTAGAAGAGGAAGGAAATTCAAGTCTAGCAAATACAGCTCATACTGTTGTTAATCTTCAGGTTACACCTCCTTCAATGGCTAGAAATTTTGCCTTTGCACCTTTCAATCAGGGGAGCCCCTTAAATTTTGCGATGCATCATGATGTGCCCTTGGTGGCATTAAAGAGTATACCTGATTTCATAGGGGAGGGACATACGACAACCTTTGAGCACATAACAGATGTGACCACCATCTGCAGCATACACAACATTACCCAAGAAGATGTGGCCACCAAATTATTAGCAGCATCTCTGAAAGTTAAGGCTCTAGAATGGTTTAGAACTTTAATTGTTGGTTCTATTACTTCATGGGATGAATTAGGGGATGCATTAAGAAAACATTTTGAGGATAAATCAGATAATTTGTCTTTGGTTGAGCAATTAACAACTATAAAGAGAGACCCTCAAGAGCAAATGACAGACTATAATAGTAGATTCCTTAAAACATGGAATAGAATCTTAGTCTCTGTAAGGCCATCAGTTGACCATGCCTTCCTGTACTACTTGCAAAGTCTAAATAGCCAAATTTTTGTCATGATCTAGTCTATGGGTGGTACCACTTTACCCCAAGCCTTTGACACTATTGTCAAGGCTTAAAATTATTTGATCCAAGCAGGCACGATACAGAGAAGACCTCCTATGCCTATCTTCCCTACTCTTTGGCCCATTGCGCCTGCACAAGTTCCCCCATTTACCTCTATTCCCACAATAACAACACCTCAAGCTAGTACCAGTGGTCAAGAACATGCTGCAGCAAATTTCTCCCAAGAGTTGCAAGAGGTGAAGAGTAGTCAGCAAACTAGTATGCAAGAAATGACCAACTTACTACAGACTCTAACCAAAGAGGTCACAAACTTGAAAAAACAAAACCAAGGCATCAGGCCACCCTTCCAATCACAAGGCCAAAGTCCTAATTAGCAATACCAAAATCAAGGATAGCCTTATCAACAAAATAGGCCCCCATATCAAGGAGGCTATCAAGGGAAAAGACAAAGCTTTAACCAAAGGCCATTACAACCATATAACCCTGCACCTCTTAATTCTATAAATCCAGTCAGGAGTATGGTTCCTAGTCAAAACAATATGACCATGGATAATGAATGGTATTTCCCTTGCAATCAGCCCCACAATCAAGCTACCTGTTCTAATGGATGGATGAACCAAGCACTAATGGTTCAAAATACTTCACAAGCTCAAATAGAGGCTCCTTCTAGTGGGACAGCCCCTCAGCAAGAAACACAAGAGAATGAGACTGCTCTTTTCAATTGGGAGCAACCGGATTTCAGTGGAGTCAATGATGAAGCTACTTTTGTTTCCTACACAAGAGCAAAGAGAAGAGTCCAAGACATGGAGAGAGAAGATTCTGGTACTAGGGCCACTACATCTATAGAGCCACTGCAGCAAGCTGCCCCTATCACATCCAAGGAGGCCCCTGTCGTCACAAGCAAAGAAGGCCAAGTTCTGAGAGAGGCAGAACCCATCATGACAAAAGCACAACAAAGAGTACACACTGTGGCACCTTATAACATTGTAGACAACATGAAGAAGGTGAATGTCACCATGTCTATGTGGGATTCTTTGTCTATTCCAGGACAACCTGAAATTTTGGAGAAGGCCATGAGAGAGACAACAAATCTTCAACCTACAAAAGAAACTGTAAAACCAGTGTTGGTCAACACTGATCAAGAAAAGGGGACTCCAACTAGCAACTCCAAGGCCAATACCATGCAAGGTAGGAATTTAAAGCCACCTCCTTTTTATGTATCTTTAATTATTGGGAAATCTTTAGTGCATAATTGTATGGTAGATAGTGGAGTACCAGCACTGTAATGCCCAAGAAAGTGGCTGATCAATTAGGACTTAAATATGAGCCCTTCCAAAAGAAGGTTACACAACTTGATGGATCCTCAGTCAGTACTATAGGTGTGGCCAAGGATACCAGTTTAATTCTCCATGCTAGTCTTAATTTTTCCATTCTCCTTGATATAAATATCATAGATCTTCCTGCATTGTTTGCCATATGTCTCTCAAGAGAATTCACAGCCAAGATAGGAGGTTATCTTTCTTCTGACTGGTCTCACATGCTCTTTCATACAAGGTATGGTACCAAGGTCACCATTAAATCAGAAGCCTTAGCAATACATCATATAGAGCCATATGTGTCCAATTCCATCAATATTAATTGTCTTATATTTGAAGACAATGATTTCCCAACCATCAGTGAAGCAAACATCAAAATAGAGAGTATCCCTTATATTCTCCTAGATGAAAGAACCTTGGAGATCCAAGAGAATCTTGTTTGGGATTTTGGTTTGGGGAGTTATCTGATCCAAGAAAGTGGAGCCATAGAACCAAGCCTTCTCAAAGAATACACTGGTTCGGATGATCAGGATAGTCAGGTTTGGGAACTTTTGTTTGATGGAGCTAGAAGTAGACACGGTTCTGGTGGAGGTGCTATGCTGGTATCCCCAAAAGGAGAAAGGTATTACACTACCTTTAGATTCAGTTTTTCCTGCACCAGCAACACTGCAGAGTATGAAAGAGAGTAAATGGACTAGAATGGGCCAGAAAAATAGGGCTTAAAGTGTTAAAGGTATATGGTGACAGTGAACTTGTTGTCAGCCAGGTAAGAGGGATGAGTGCAACTAAAAATAATGTCATGAAAGCATACAAACATAGAGTTTGGGACACAATTGAAGATTTCCATGCTTTCAATATCGTTGCTATCCCTAGAAAATTAAATCAAAATGCTGATAGGTTAGCTGCTATTGGATCTCAGTTTGACATTCCCAATAGCATTTCAAAAGAGGCGGATCAGCAGCACATCAAGATTATTATCAGACCTTCAATTCCAGATAATAATATTAATTGGCAAGTGTTTGATAATGATGAAAAAATTATGCAGTTCTTGTTTGAAGAGAATGTCTTTTCAAGGCACAATCAAAAGAGGTTATCATAGAACCATGGTGATCAAGTGATACAACTTAAATCTAATAAGATGCCTAAAGGTCTGGTCACCTTAGAGACTATCTTCAACAAGGATGATGAAGTCAAGAAAAATAAAGCTGGCCTGGTAGTCCAACAGGAACATTGTGCTAAATTAGAGTTGGAACCAGGTAAGAGCCTACAATTTGAAAAAGTAAACACTAATTTAGAAAAGCAAGCTTACACTAAACTATTCAGAGAATTTAGTGATGTTTTTGCATGGGGATATGAAGAGCTCAAGTGTTTTGATCTTGCCCTCGCTCAGCACACTATTGAATTGGAGCTTAATGCTAAACTAGTAAGGCAAAAGCAAAGGCCTGTTAATCCCAAGCTTGAACCACTTATGCATAAGGAGGTACTCAAACTAATAGAAAGTGGCATCATCTATCCCATCAAACATACTAGTTGGATTTCCAACCTTGTTCCTGTCAGGAAAAAGAATGGAGAGCTGAGGTTATGTGTTGATTTCAGAGATTTGAACAGAGCAACATTAAAAGTGTGAGGCCTCACCCCGACCCATCATAGCATCTTTTCTTATTCACATTTTGATACATTGATACACTTGTTGACCTATTCTGATAGAGACTCGAGATACTATATTTTGATGATGATTATTATGTCATGTGGATCACCTCATGATGTGCATTAGAATTTAGAGTATGTTGAGATTTTGATTATGCATATTTAGTAGTATGATTTTGATGGGAATATTGGATCATGTTTAAATTTGATTTCTCCATAGGTGACATGTCATGATGATTATATAATTGTGATGCTTAAGCACTTTGTATGGAAAATTTGGATTCTGCATATAGCAATTAGAATTGAATTATGCATATTGATTATGTTGCTAAATTGTGAATTGAATATGTATATTTCATGTAATGTTATCATCTTGGACTACTGATGCTCGATGTGCAGTGTGTAGGTAAGAGAACCATGGAATTAATTGGAGAACCAAGGTTAAACAAATGTGAATTGAGTAAGCCAAGGCTTAATCTGATACGGGATTAAAAGCCTCATTGTAATGTGAACTCCTTGTAAATGTGAATCTTTGCATGTGTGTTATTAATTAATCTCTTGTTGTCATCTAGGACAGGACCTTGGGTATGTATTGTGTAATTGTTAGTGTCACTTGACACTTGTTATGTACTTGTTTTAATCCATCTTAGTTCTAGTCACTTCTAGAGGCCAAAAGGGGTTCTAAGGGTCATTTTTGACATAATTTAAGTACCTAATGGATAGGGTTATGGGTTAGGAAGGTTTTGAGCATGTCTATAATTCCCTAGTGACCTTGGTAACCTATTTTATGACCCATTTACCCTTGACTTCGAAATTTGATAAGTCATGATCTCTACCCAACTCCACCCCCTCTCTTTCAATCAAGCATTTATCATGGGGGGGACAAGGAAAGACAACAAGGTCATAGAGTCAAGTCTGCATTTATGGATGGTGGGGGGGTAGAAATTTGGAGGCCTTTTTAGAGGCCCTTAGGAGATTTAGTGGGTGTTCACCCACTCTCTACATTTGGAGACATTAGGGTTTGGATTGAGAAAGGATAAGTGGATAAGCTCTTCTCAAATCTCCATTTCCATCACACTTGTGGAGGTTGGTTACTCTTCTCATGGAAGCCTTTCTACTTGTTCATTAGATTAGCTTGTATTTTGCTCTCTCATGCATATGAATCTTGGTTCTTGTTGTGATAATGTGTTGTAATGGAGGGATTTTGGATTTTGATTTCATGGTTTGATCTTGTTTTTTTTTTTTTTGCTTGATTGAGGGAGTTCTTGTTTATGGGTGTGAGGCATTACTCACCCTTTGGGAAGGGAAGAAGTGGCCTATGGGTGGAGGGGTTAGCTGGGCTCTCCATGAAGTGAGAGTCTCTTCTCTTGGAGAAGAGGGATAAGTCCATGGTGTATGGGCACCATGGAAGCCATTGTATCCTTGTATTTTGTGGATATTGATAAGCAAAGTATGTGTATGGAGATATTGGTTACATAGCCTTGAAGAGGCAACAAAATGATCATGTTGAAAAATTAGTATGTGTATGAAGATATTGGTTATATAGCCTTGAAGAGGCAACAAAATGCTCATGTTGAGAAATTAGTATGCAATGGCAATCTCCCCTTGGAAAAGCCCACCTCCACCCTCTTCAATGAGTTTGTAAGACTCATTTGTGTAGCCTTTGGAGGGAGTAATTTGTTGTATGCATGTTTGTGTAACTTATTTTGTGAGCATCTTGTTGATCTTGTTGCATACCCGTTTAGCCTTGGTTCTCCAAGCTCGGGGGTGGTCTCATAAGAGAGCTAAGTTGGGTGGTGAGTACCCATGGTTCTCCATCATTTTATTGCAGGTATGGGATGCCAATACTCATGTGGAAGATGCTTGAAGAAGTTCTCCTTCTTGGTGTAATAGTGTATAAATTTTCTATATTGTGTGGCATTGTTGGCTCTTGATGATTAATCATCATCTTGATTGTATAATGAGATGTTGTTGTATACCTTTTGGTCTTTGTGAAGATGTAATGGAGGAGAGTTTTTTATCTCCATTGAGCTTTCATTGAATTTTATCCACCCTTGTATTGTTTTGGTTGTAAATGAGAAGACTTCTCTTTTGTGTTATATGTATTTGAAAATGAAAGAGAGAACTCATTACGATTAGGAATGATCAATTACCTTCATGCCATTGTAAATCTGTTTTTACATTAGTAGAGTTATCCATGTAATGCAAAAAAAATGGTGATTTCCAAGTTGATAGAATAAGCAAGTTATTAGCTTCAATGGCATATTTATATGGATGTAGATGTATAGAATTTGTATTCTATTGATGCTTGACTGTAATATTTGAGTTTCAATTATAATCTAGCTCTCCTTGAATAAATCACTTAAACAACATGCACCTCACCTTAGTTGAAACAATATTTCAATCTAAGTTTCTCCTTGAATAAACATGTCAACAAAAACTCAATCAAACTAAAATTATAAAGTAATGTAACATACATATTCCTCTCATTTTATTGCACTAAATAAGCTCTCAAAATTATGCTATTAGACCATCCATATCAAGCAAGAAGTTTAAGAAAAAAAAATCATACTATGAAAATAACATCTTTTAGTTTTTTTAATTTTGAAACAAATCAACTCTCTGGATGGAAAGAAATTATTCTCTTATCACAGAGAATATTCCTTTCCCCTTGTCATTATAATCTTTAATTAGAATTAGTATTCTAAAACCCCTATCTTACCCATAATCTCATCAGTTAATCCTTAACTAATAAAATTTATAAAATTATGGCCCAATAACTTACCCTATAACCTAAAGGCTAGTGGGCCCCTTAGCCTCCTCATCACCTCTTATTATTCCTTTTAATAACCATTATCATAACATATATTCCTCCTATGCATGAGTTTCAAGTGGCTTCTATCTTCTAAACTTTACGACAAAGAAAAAAATCTGCATTTGAAAACCTTGGGTATAGGGCCACATGTCTTGTCAGCATGAGCTAGCATAGTAATGGAGAGGATTAATTCTCTTTCCAAAACTCACGCCACCTTACCTTATGTCTGGATTTAGTTGCTGTTGGGCTGACTTGGCATTTATTGTGCTCCCCTAGGGATATGTTTACTCTCCTACCTTTATATTTGGTCTGACACAAAAATCTTAGCTTAATTCTCTTGGCAAGAAAGTCTCCACCTCTTGCGTGGATCTAGGCACTTTTTCATCTTGCTGTCAACATCAAACTTCAGACTTGTACCATGCTTTTCCCCTCTCCTTGCATTTTCCTAGGCCTTGGGGATAGGACTTGTTGGTGGGCCCTCCCAAAATTCAAAACTTGGGCTCCTAAAACATAAAACTTGTTCTTCATTTTTCTTCCCCTTTTGAATTCGAAAATTTGGGGCTGGATTTGTCTTGTCATGGGCATCCACTACTTGGCACGTGGGACGCATGGAGAGATGGGGAGGGTAGACTAGGATGTTGGCAAGGGGCTTTATAGAGTAGGTCATCTTTTAGGATTGAATCCATGGTTATGTAACTAGTTATTTGAGAATATAATTTTGTTAGATTAGGAAATATTTTATTATGAGCACTAATTTACCTATTAAAGATAAATTATTTAGGGGAGAGTTAGTAATGCTAGAAAATGACTAGGAGATGTTACTTTGATATAACTTTTAATGTATTAAAATATTAATTTAATGTTTTACTTTTATTTATTTGGTAATATGTTTAAATAAGACCAGCAATGATAAATATTGGAGACTTATTTTATTGATGGAGTTGATACTTAAGATGATTGTCTATTTATTTATTAATTGTTTTAGTAGGACATGTATTCAATAATTTAATCAATTAGTTAGTAAGGGAATGATTACTTGTTAATATGTTAGATTCTTTAAGAGGAGAGAACATAATATTAGTATGTAGACCCATCAATTAATCAATTGGTTAGTAAGTGATAGGTATGGTGAATCATTAGATTAGGGTATATTGGAGCATGACATTAGTCATTTAGATGACAATTATAACCTTTAGCCATTAAATTCTAATTTTGGTAATTAATGAATTAGACTATTAGTTAGCAGTATTAATGTTCCGATCTAACTAAGAAGGAATTAAATTATTAATTTAGTAGTTTTATCGGGTATATGTTCATACACATCTAGTAGTGAAACTTCTTAACAAGATAATAGTCAATTCAATTAAGGGTCATTTAGATAACAGAACCTTTGACATTTGCTAGATGAGGGCTTAGTTGAGATAGATCTCCTTGATAGATCCACTTAATGTTACTGTCATTGCAAGCAATTTCCTAACCGTTTTCAGCATAGGAGCATCCGTGATGAACCTTGGCTAAGTAAATCAGAGTACATGACAATGACATATGATGTTACATTTCACCTTTCAAAAAAAATTTGTTACATTTTTGGTTGTTTATTTTGGGCATGACAAAAAGACCGCCATCCACTACCCTCTATGGAACAAATTCTGCAATGTGTCTCTGGATCCGAGAGATTCTCATTGTTGGATGGCTATTCAGGATACAATCAAATCTTAGTGAAAGAGGAGGATCAATATAAGACTGCATTTACAACCAAGTGGGGAACCATGGCATATTAAAAGATGCCCTTTGGTTTGTCGGATGCAGGTGCCACATTTCAAAAGGCAATGGATATGGCCTTTAAGGGCCTCATGTATAGGTTTGTGCTGGCCTACCTGGATGACATAACCATCTACTCAAAGCATGCGGTAGACCACATCAGACATTTGAGGTAGATTTTTGAAAGATGCAGAGAGTTTGGGATATCCCTTAATCCCAAGAAATGTGTGTTTGCAGTTCATGAAGGAAAACTATTGGGATATGTAGTATCTAAAGAAGGAATTACAGTGGATCATGAGAGAATTGCAGCCATCTTAGAACTACCATTACCGCATCACAAGAAAAGTTTCCAATCTTTCATAGGAAAGATCAACTTTGTTAGGAGATTCTTGCCTAACATTGCAGAGTTACTCAAGCCTTTGACAGCCATGTTGAAGAAGAGTTCAGCCTTCAGTTGGACCAAGGAAGGGAAAGTTAACTTCCAAGCTATTAAATAAGCCTTAACAGAAGCTCCTGCTCTCCTAAACCCAAATTTTAGTAAAGATTTTATCTTTTATGCTTATGGGGGTCATGATGCTATATCTGGAATGTTGACTCAAGACAATGCTGAAGGATTGGAGTAGCCTATTGCTTTCTTTAGCAAAGGTTTAGAAGAGTATGAGCAAAGATACTCTTTTATAGAAAAGCATGTTCTTGCTGTGGTAAAGAGCCTCAAAAAATTTAGACATTTGTTGACCCATAACAAGGTGCATTTGATGGTTACTCATCCAAGTGTCAAGTAATTTTTGCTTTCTAAGGACCTAAATGAAAAAAAGCTGGTTGGATCACCAAGGTGATGGAATATGACATAGATGTTCAGATTACCAAGCTGGTTAGAGGAAGAGGTCTTTGAGAGCATCTGATTGAAGATGGAAGTTCAAAGAAATTGGAATACATAGATGCATCTCTGGTGGTGCATTCTACAGGAGAACAAGTCAAGGCAACTAGCTGGTTGCCTAATATGATAAAATATTTGAAGACAGGACAATATCCTGCTGGCCTAGATTCAGCAAAAAGGAGGTATTATAGGTTATAGTATGTTTCTTTTGTGCTGATAGATGAAATTCTTTTCAGAAAGGATCACAACGGTGTCCTTCTAAGATGCATAGATTCAGAAAGGGTTACAGATGTCTTATTTGAGTTTCATGATGGAGCTTTTGGTGGCCATTTCTCTCCTAGGACTACAACTTTTAAGATCATGAGGGCTGGATACTATTGGCCATCTATCTTCAAAGACAGTAATGATTATGTTAGAAGATGCATCAAATGTGCTATTTTTGCAAGGAAAGAAAGATTTGCAGCTCTTCCCCTATAGCCAGTCAGAACAGAGCAGCCCTTCATGAGGTGGGGTATAGATTTCATTGGCATGATTAACCCTCCATCTAGCGCAGGACACAAGTGGATAATTACTGCAACCGATTATTTCACTAGGTGGATAGAGGTAGATGCTTTAAAAGAAGCTAATGAGAGTGATGTTTTAAGTTTTTATGATGACATCATTCATAGATTTGGCATTCCAGATTCTATAGTTTTAGACAATGCATTAGCATTTACAAGCCTCAAAGTCTCAGAGTGGGCAGTCAAGAAGGGCATTTGTCTGAATACAAGTTCCAATTACTATCCTCAAGGGAATGGTTTGGCTGAATCAACAAATAAGAATCTGGTTAGAATAATCAAGAAGACCCTGCAAGACAGTCAGAGGGATTGGCATACTAAATTGAAATCTACCTTGTGGTTAGATAGAATTACCTCAAAGAAAATCATTGGTAATTCCCCATACATGTTGGTGTACGATAGAGAGGCTAGGTTATCTATTTCAACTGAATTGCCAGCCTTTGACTTGGCCACTCAGTATGCCTTGTTTGAGGAAGGTGATCCTATGCAAACCAGATATGCCCAGTTGATGGAGCTAGAGGAGATCAAAGATAAATTAATGCAAGATATGGCATTCCATCAGAATCAAACAAAAAGAAGCTTTGATAAAAGAGCCAGGGTCAGAAACTTCAAGGTTGGAGATGTAGTTCTCAAATGGGATGAGTTTAGGTCAAAACCTGGCAAGCACACAAAGTTTGATTCCTTTTGGGGTGGGCCATTTGTTATAACAAAGTGCAAAGGATCCAATGCTTTTTAGCTTTCAACCCTCGAAGTAGATGCCCTACCAATCTCAGTGAATGGTTTTCACTTGAAGCCTTGCTTTGAAGTTAATCCTTCTCTGTAGGTCCTTCTTGTAAATCCTTGTAAATATTTTTCCTGCTTTCTCCCAGCTTGCTAGTTTAGTTTTTCCCTGTTTTCCAAGAAGTGCGCGTGCACAGGTTTGTCTTCCCGGTTTAGTTTTTGGTCTCTAAAATTTTCGTGCAAGAAGTGACCCCGTACCCAATGGATAAGGCTACTGGTCTATGTCTAGCAGGCTGACATCCCACAGAGGTCGCCAAAATGTTGCCCAAAAATTCTTTATCTTTCATTTTCGGCCACAGCCCTGTTTTACCAAGTAAAACGCTCAAAGTGTCAAAAATGCAGTGTGTTTTCGACCTCTCAGCTCTGAAATTTTGGTGTGTTTTCAGCCTTTTCTCGAAAACCCTCTATGTTTTCGACACCCTCTGTGTTTTGACCCTAAGCGCGCAACTCCGACAGGCGGGTCCCAGTTCCTCATAGCCGTGCAAGTGCAGTATAAATCTTGCGGTTGTCGCATGTTCGCAAGGAATATTCCTTGCCCTTGCGATCATGCAACAACGGTTGGATTGGGTTCTCAGTTAGTCTGCGTTTAGAGCAAGGTGGCTTATTTTCTTTAAGCATGCAACCCTAACCTATGGGCTCGATGGCGGGCTTTCCTCAAATCTTGTGGTTGTCACATGATCGCAAGGAATATTCCTTGCCCTTGCGATCATGTGATAGGATGACACCTGTCGGTGGGCCCATTCTCAGTTTGCAAAGATTAACGACAGCCATCAATCTTCCTTCCGACGTAGCAAGCCTTAACCATGACTAATCGCCTGTGGTTATGGTGGTTTCATGGCCGGCAGCGTTGAAGGTAGGGGTCACAGGTTACCGTTGTCGCATGATCGCATAGGCCCTCCTCGCCGTATGCGATCATGCGACAAGTGGTAGGGGGTCTGCAGGATGGCGGTTTGCAGTCAGTGGCTAACGTTTTACAGTTAGTTGCATGATCACATGGGCTCTTCTGAGCCCATGCGACCATGCGGCAAACCATTAGCAATTTCATTGGCGGTGGTTCGCGGTTCGACAGTTGGTGAGGCCCGAGGTCTCTGCAGTGGCGCAAGTGCGAGGAGATCTGATGGTGGTCATATGCTCGCATGGGATCTTCTGATCCCATGTGATCATGCGATGACTGTTAGATGGGATCTTGCGATTGCTGTGGGTTCATGCCAGGGTGCTGAGGTAGTTGCTCATGTGGCAGCCGGGCCAAATGGGAGAGTGACGCGTGGTGATTCTAGGCTCAAGTTTGGCAAGTTTTGCACGGTTGCGCAGTTGGAGGTAGGCCCAGTTCTATGTGCTCTCGGTAGAGGTTGTTGTAGCCCCGTAGATGCGAGATCTGATGGCTGTCGTGTGCTCACATGGGATCTTTCGATCCCATGTGATCATGCAACCGCCGTTGGATTCTTTGGTGCTTTCGGTTGAGGGTTTCAGCTCCAGTTGGACCACTTGGCAATGTTTGGCAGGTGGCAGATTTTGCGGGGGCCTAGATGGCATTTGTGGCAGCAGCAAGGCAGTTTCCAAGGGGATGTCGCATGATCGCATGAAGGCCTTTTGGCCCATGCGATCATGCAACCGTTGGCATTTTTGAAGGGCAGAGGTGAGTTTTTGAAAGCTTGTCCCATGATCGCATAAAGGCCTTTCAGCCCATGCGATCATGCGACCATCACTTAGTCAAGTAGATATAGCCTGTTTTGGTGGACTCTCTTCCAAGGTAGACATTGCGAGTGCGGGTAGTTCAAAAACTTATATCTCCAGGGCGGTTGCAGTTGAGGAATTTGTTGAAGATCTTTTGGGCTATCGTTTTGGGTCTTTTCTAAGATCTGAGATCAGATTTGGAGCGTTTATGACAGAGTCCAGCTTGCAGGGGAGTAGATGGATGAATGTTTGTCTATAGGTGAGATCAGTGCAGGGATGGGCACGCAAGGAGGAATATTTGATTTGGCATTGATGTTTACAGTGAAGATTTATGATCAGAAGTGACTGATTTTAGGGGTGATTATTCTATTACAGATATTTGTGGCCCTAAATAGGTTTGATTCCCGCCTGCGTGCAGGGATGTATATATTATTTTTTGGAGCCAATTGGGCTCAGATTTTTTCATTTTGTAAAAGAGAAGGTCTTTCTTGGAGAACCATCTGTAGCATTTCTGCTCTCTAGTTTTTTCACATCTTGTAAGTTCTCATTGATAATACAGACATTGCAGAGTATTCTGTGACATGTTTTCCTATCCTCATGCTTTCCTATTTGGCTTATCTCTTATTGGATTGAGTTTATGAATGTTTTCAGTGATATCTTAGTTTCCCTGATTCCTCTTACTTTCTGTAGCTCTGTGTGTCATTGTGTTTGATTTGATTTAGATGTTTTGTGGGTATATTTCAGCCCCTAACAGTCTTGTCTCAATCCTGCACCGAGCTATAGGAATGAATGTCTGTTTGCAGGTCATGGATTGATGTCTAATCTTGAGAGCGTTGTTGTTGTGAAAGAATCTTTCTCTTTCCCTGAATAGCCTCTTTTGTTTGCAGACCCTTCCATGAAACACTTATCCAAGCCTATTCAGTAAGTTGTAATCTCCTAGACCTATTTTTGTCACTGGTTTCACCCCTCTATACTGAGATCCAAACCCTAGTTTCAGTGCATCACCTAGTAGGATAGATTTGATTTCTGTTATTTCCCTTTCCATGCACTCTTTCTATCCCTTTCCCCTCAAAGTTTACTTTCTTGTTAAGAGCAAATCAGGGTGATCATCCAAGAGGAACCAGCCTAGAATTTGGAGGTCTCATCTCGGTTAGCAAAAGGTCCCACAACCTTGAGATGATTCCCTTGTTATACTGAGTTATCAAGACTATGAGAGCTTGAACTAAGGCTGCAAATTCAGTGTATAACAGTACTAAATCCAATAATCCATTTAAAAAATATATCTTTTTCTTAAAAGTAGATCCAGTTAGCTTTCTCAATTGATATTCTTTGCACATATTATTAAGCTTTAATAGTTTGGGAGAATCTCTCACAACATGATTAGTGCTAATCTTCACCATATTATCAAATTTCACATGACAAAGTCTTCTATGTCATAACCAACTATCATCAATCTTAGCAATCAAATATTTATTCTCAATAGTTCTCAAATGAAATAGATTATCGTAGTTTATGTATTTGATGCAATAATATTTCTTCTACTTTCAATGATTTGGTAGATTTCATTCATGAATTTCAATTTGTAACCTTTATCTAATATCTTTCCAACATTCAGCAAGTTATGACTTAAATATTCAACAATACAAGACATCATTAGTACTATTTTTACCATCAAGAGTAATAGATCATTTTCCTTTAATCAAACAAGGAGCATTGCTACCGAATATAACAACACCTCCATCATAGTCCTCAAGGTACAAAAACTTATCTTTGTCACCAATCATATGATGTGAGCATCCACTATCAAAGACCCATTCATCTCTTTTAACAACTCTTGAAACCAATTCTTTTTTTTCATTAGGATTATCTTATGATCCTTAGAATGATATTTCTTATACTTGTCTATAACATCCTTGTAATTCTTGTTTAGACATCTAGATACAATATGACCAATCTTATTACAATTGAAACATTTCAAAGGTAATATTCCTTCATACTTACCATAGCCCTTAGGTAGTCTTCTTGCAATCAAGGCTTCAATTTCATCATATTCCATTCTTCTCCATGATTTCTTCCAATCCTTAGCATAGTGTTTGAATTTCATTCTTTTTTAGAGCTTTTCTCCCTGGTCATATTTGGTCACACTAGCTTTGAATGCAGTTTCAACCTTTGAAAGTTCCTTACTAAGTTTAGTCATCTCATAGGCACAAAGTCCTGTAGCTAAATATTTTCTTGAAATAGGTCTTATGGTTCTCAATTCTTCAATAGCAACAACCTTCTCACTGCAACATGTAGGCACATATGTCATAATCTTGTCAACAACTTCATTATTTGTGAATTTTCCTCCAAACACATCTGATTTCACAGACCAAATAATTCTCTTTGCAAATAAACTGAGGCAGTCTCTCCACTCATTTTTCATGTCTTCATATTTAGCTTTAGTCCTCTGCAACTGAACTTTCTTAACATAAGTATCAACCTCATAAATAGGTTTCCAATTTTGTCCATATCTCATGTGCAGTCCTTAATCCCATAAAATGTGTGCATATTATGAATCTGATAAGGTGTTGATCAGTTCCTCTCTTGCTAACATGTTCTCCTTAAAAAATTTCTTTTCATCTACAATAGCATTTGTTAGGTCATTCAAAATAGTATAAGGCTTCTTAGTGACCTGTTAGTATTCATCTCCTATTCCCGTGCATATTAGGTAGGTAGTCATCTGATCCTTCCAAATTAGGTAATTATTTCCATCAAACTTTGAACTCTCGACTCATACTTGTCATGACAATCTCCTTTAAGCAATCAACACTTCTTTAAAAAGGACTTAGCTTTGATAAAAATTGTTAGGCCCAAAAGGAGGCAAGCACAACTAAGAGGGAGGGCGAATAGGTTATGTGTACCTAATTACTTTAATTTCACTTTAGCCACTTAGAATTTGAAAGATAAACCAATAATGCAAGATTCACAACACAAATCATGGGAACAGAAGTATTTATTGTCGAGGAACCCAGTTTAGGAAAAACCCCATTCGTAGTCAAACTCACTAGATGAGTGTACCCTATTAAAAGTACTACCTAGTTAAGAGAAAACATAGAGAATAAGGATTTACTTAAACTATAAGCTTACATACCAATTTGTGGGCCATTGCCTAGAGTTCACTTCTCACAATACAATCTTAATCTGGTCCTCAGTCAAGTTCACCGATCTATCTTCAATTAAAATGGAGTGGACATACAATCCTTTATAATCAAACTAACAAATAGAAACTCATATGCCAATACAGTTCCAATGAAATACAAAACTCTAGCTTACATTTATAACACATATATACACCATCCTTTTCTCTTCATATATACTCCTCAATTACCAAAATGATCTCTCATTTATACAGGTTATAAAGAATATCCAACCACCTAGGTCAACAAAGACCTAATACATAAAAAAGATTATAAACATTATGCTTAATCTCCAATGTGATCCAAATCAAGTCAGCTAAGACTTAGACATGACCTAAATCTAAACTTTGAACATGCACAAGTGCTACTGAAGTGCATCAAGAATCACAACATGTCTACTTCATTAAAGGTAGGACTAGGACCTAAATGAAGAAAGACCAACACACTACTAAAGTAGCGTGTTCGATAATCTCAACCAATGGCAAATCAACACTACTATCATCACACAATCCAATAACACCAAAAAGAAACATGAATACTATCCATAACCTTCCCATCATCTCCAAATACAAAAATCCCAAACTCATATTTATCTCTTTATCAATAGGAACACTAAGATACCAAACTCAGACATAACAAAAAGATGGGCATGTTGTATTTTGAGTCATGAAAAACACCAACAGTGAACACAATGACAATAAAACCTTGGAATCACCAGCTTCACAACCTCTGAAACATCAAATCCAACTCATACTGAACTAAATACTTATTCGATTTTCACAGGAACACTATAACACCAATAACCAAAAACTTGATCATATCTTACTCAAACTGTTGAACCAACTTCTGTGAACCTCTGTAGATGATCTGCAAAAAATCTCATAGAAATACCCTCACCATCAATGAGAAAACATTAATTGTTAGCATACCCAAATCCAAAAACTCTAACAGACTCATAAATCTTCCAACAAGTAATGTAAATGGATTTTGGTTAGGAAACATTTTTACATCACACTGGTACTACCAATTTTAATAATGACTTATCTGAAAAGAAACTATAAGGTTGATACTAAGTTTAAAAGTAGTTCAATTTTCTAGCTTCTCTATATGAGCTACATCACATAAGTTAGGAAAGTCATAAACCAACCTAAATACTACTTAAGTGATACAGAGAAAAAGTTAAAAGATGATTTTTACATAAAATGATTTATACAACTGCTTATTTCAAAATTTGGGCTTAAGGAACCCGCGTGCTCCTAAAACACAATGGTAAAATTAGAGAAGGATATAAACAATCCTCTCAACATAATGCTCCTTTGTGATAGCCATTTATATCACTTAGAGACCCCATCTTTAAAAAAAATGTATAGAGTAGCAGGAGGAACTTACGGTCTTACGGAGTGATAACACCCCTTAGAAAAAAACTTTAATCACTCTAATTTATTTTATGGGAGCAAGAATCTATGGTGGAAGTAAGAGAAATAAAGATCAATGAAATTTTCCTTAACTTATGGTCAAGTTTGCTATCAAAGTTCCCAACGAGATTTGGTAGGTAAACTTCACGAATAAAAGAAATATTATTCATATTGCCTCTTTGAAAAGTATTCATGCGAAGGTAATGGATAGTATTCATGTTGCCTCTTTGAAAAGTATTCATGCAAGATGGTTTATGGTCAAGTTTACTGTTCGAAGTTCCCAATGAGATTTGGTAGGGTAGAGTACATATAAAACTTCATGAAAAAAAGAAATATTTTCCTATAGAGAAAATGAATTTGCAAAAAGATTGAGTTTTATCATATTGGGTACTCGACTATTGACATGATACTACGAGGTAATAGTATAAACCAAGTTGGTAATCTAAGTAAACTTGCTCCATTCCAAATGAACACAATTTCTATGAAAATCTGCACCAAAATTAGAATAATTACTACTAAATATTGGGATTACAATCTCTACTTATATTACTGGCCGAGATAGTTTCCCTTTCTTTCCAATTTCCTTGGAAGCCTCTTTGAAAATTTTTCCTAGTCTAGGCTTTATTCATGTAAGTCCTCAATTTTCTTACTTCCAAAAAAAAAAGTTTTGCAATTAAATCTTCTTTCTACTCCTATATTTCCTTTTTTTTCCACTACAAGAATACATTTTTTCCAACAAAAGAGAATAAGAAAAGAAGTGTTTTCAAGATTATCATCTTTAATTTAATAGTCCACTCTCAATAACCATCTTTCTTCTGAATAGACATGAAATGTTGTAGGTTATTTACCTCTATGGATAGTGTGATATAGTATAGTGATATGATAAGTGATGGAAAATGTTGTGGACATACAAACTAAATAAAATAGAAATACTTATCTCTAAAGAAGGCTGATGAAGAAATCACTATTTTCTAATGTCTGTGCATAGTTTTGGGAAATTCTGCAACTTGTTGTGGACTGGAAATGTCGAGACAGAGAAAAACCCAAAAAACTCTTGTCTTTTTGAGGTCAAGTCATCTTTGACCTAGATAGCGGGGCGAGGTCTTACCCCGAGGTAGGATCCTAGCCCTCGTAGCTCCGACGTAAATTCTATTCGCGGATCTTGGAAGTTCACCAAAAAGGGTATCTACATCTGCACTTCAATCACTATCCTTATACCTGTACCTGCAAGAAAAATGGTTTTTTTGTTTGGATGAGGGGTTTGCCTTAGTCAAACCCTGGTTTTGAAATCAATCTTAATAATAGAATTGAAATAGAGAATGCTTGCAAGTAGTAGAAGTAGATCTAATAATGAAGCTATGATATTCAATAGATATGCAATTGTATTTGAAATGTAAAAAATTATGTTGATATGAATGCTTGAACACAACATTAACATATGTAAATCAAAACCTCCATATTTGTATGCTGGAATCCACCTTGAGAGAAGAATGAATGGATCCTGAAGATGAGCAAAGAATCTTGAAGGAAGATCACACCACCACATGATGGCTAGATCTAGGGTTTTGAATGATGAATCTTGAATGCTTGAACCAAATCCCTTCAAAGGGTTGAATGTTTGAATTCTTGATTTTCAATGGAGAACTTTGATGGAGAAAATGATGATTTCCTAAATGCTTGCTTGATCTTGCTTAGAGAGAACTTGATGGCTTGTGAATATCTCCTTGAGAGCTATTGATCATGAAGTTGCTTGGTATGAGATGAGATATAAAATGAAAGAGGAAGGCTTCCTTTTATAGTGATCTAGGGCACAATCCTCTAGAGTGGACACCTTGGGGAATTAAGTTCCAATTAGGCCTTAACCCTTTGAAAATGGACCTAGTTTAAATGCAATGAAGAGTTTACTATTTTGGAGACCAAAACAAACTAACCTGAAAGCGGGAAAAATAAAAATATTGAAACCCCGACATCCTAAGACTTATGGAAATTGAAATTTGGACCTAGGGTTAGGGACAAGGTAGTCTCTACCCCAGGTCAGGGATGATGTCATCCTTGACCTAGGTCAGGGAATAGATCATCCTTGACTCAGAAAGACAAGACCTTTAGATTCTCAGAGAAAGTCTATAGAAATTAGGTTGGAAAATAGGGAGAGAGAGTAGAACAGGGGGGAAAGAGCCAAATCATGCAAAGACCCAATCAAGGTGCTTGAGATGACTCCAGACCACTTACTCGGAGGGATAAATGCACTTAACATGGAAGTTCTTCCATTTTAAGATCATACACCTTCCTATTTTCCATATGGGTATTTTTTGAAGTTTATCTCATTTCTTTTTAATTTTTAAATTTCAAACTCAATTTGAATGAGGTGATTCAAATGCTTATTTCATATGTTTAGAAAGAAACAAAAGGAATATAAAATTCCATTCCATGATAGAGACAAAGAAACTTACGACTGTTTATTTCTTCCATTTCTTAGGCTAGCTCAATGTTGTAGAAATCGAGTTCCTCCTTTCTTCTTCCTATTCCAAAAAAATCTCAAACATATTATGATTAAATTTTGGATGTTGGGGTTGTAGTGGATGCATAACATTTCATGCACCATAGAAGAATTAACCTCCAAATTCATCTCGGTTCTAGTGAGTTTCCTCATTATGCCAAAACACCTCATCCACATGCATGAATTAACATTGTCTCAAACTAGAAAACCATAAACATTGTCTTACAAGGATCAAGGTCTTTCCAATTTGTAGAATTCTATACTCATTACAAAGCTCCTTCCCCAAGATTCTTCAGAATCTCCTACAACTTTGGCTCAAAAAATATCATTGGCACAATCCTGCACCATAGAATTATCTCTTTGAGGGACCTTCTCTAAGGCTTTAGTGTGCTCAGAATTATGTCGAGGCTCGACTGGGTGTGCATGCAAAGGATGAATCTCCAAAACCATCCGTGTAGACTACCTAAGGTGTCTCACCATGGAGCAAGAGCTTGATCCTTCTACAACCATGACTTTTAGTGGAATTTGCCCTTTGAAAACTAAAAAATTTCTTCTAACACTGCTCTGAAAAATTTCTTGCCTACACTAGTAATCTTCTCACAAACTTGAAGATACAAGTGATTAGCATGTTATAAATAAAACATTTTGTGCATGCATATGTCTAAAATAATTACTCAATTTTTTTTCCATATTATCAACAAAGGAAAGTACATATAGCTCATCTTTTCTAGCCTTTTTGGGAGGGAAAACTTGAAGGACATCCCAAGTTGAAAACTAAGCCTTGAGCACTAAATGATAGAGAATAGAGATGATGGGATCATTTCTAGTGTTATGGATATTTGAGAGGCAGTGAGGCTAGGGACAATTGGTATCCCAAAAAAATGCAACACATGAAAAGTGATAACAAGAAATCACACTACAGACAAGTACACTAACCCTATATACAAAGCTCTTGTCATTTCATCATTAATCCCACCCTCTCTCCTCCATCCTGCTCCCTCTCATCTCCCTCTCCCTCTCCCCCCTCCCTCTCCCTCCCACTCCATATCCCTCTCCCTCCCTCTCCCCCCTCTCCCTCCCTCCCTCCCTCCCTCTCCCTCTCCCTCTCCCTCTCTCCCCCCCTTTCCCTCTCCTCTCCCCTCTCCCCTCTCCCTCTCCCTCCCTCTCTCCCTTTCCTCTCCCTCCTACTCCATCTCCCTCTCCTCTCCCTCTCCCTCCCTCTCCTCTCCCTCCCCTCTTCCCTACCCTCCCTCTCCTCTCCCTTTCTCCCTCACCCTTCTACTCCCTCTCCTCTCCCTCTCCCTCCACCCTCCCTCTCATCTCCCTCTCCCTCCACCTTCCCTCTCCTCTCTCATTCCCCCTTCTCTACCCCTTCCCCCCTCTCTACCTCCCTTCCCCCTTCCTCTCTCTCTCTCTCTCCCCCATCCACTCTCTCTCCATCTCCCTCTCTTCCCCTCTCTCTCCCTGCTACTCCCTCTCCTCTCCCTCTCCCTCTCTCCCCTTCCTCTCCCTCCTACTCCATCTCCCTCTCCTCTCCTCTCCCTCCCTCTTACCCACCCCACTCTCCCTCTCCCTCTCCCTCTCCCTCCACCCTCCATGTCTTCTCCCTCTCCCTCCACCTTCCCTCTCCCTCTCTCATTCCCCTCTCTCTCCCTCCCCTCCTACTCCCTCTCCTATCCCCTCTCCCTCTCCCTCTCCTCCACCCTCCCTCTCCTCTCTCTCTCCCTCTCCTCTCCCTCTCCCTCTCCCCCTCCTCCCTCTCCTCTCCTCTCCCTCTCCATCCACCTTCCCTCTCCCTCTCCCTCCCCCCCCCCTCCCGTTCTCTCCTCCCCCTCCTCTCCCTCCTCCCTCTCCCTCTCCCTCTCCTCTCCCTCTCCCTCTCCCTCCTCCCCTCTCCCTCTCTTTCCCCCTCTCCATCTCCCTCCTACTCCTCTCCTCCTCCCTCCCCC
This sequence comes from Chamaecyparis obtusa, assembly GCA_027943335.1. Classification (NCBI taxonomy): domain Eukaryota; kingdom Viridiplantae; phylum Streptophyta; class Pinopsida; order Cupressales; family Cupressaceae; genus Chamaecyparis; species Chamaecyparis obtusa. The sequence continues at coordinate 310,504 of BSBK01004531.1, forward strand.
TCTTTCCCCACCCTCCCTCATCCCTCCCCCTCTACCCCTCTCTCCTCCCTCTCCCTCCAACCTCCCTCTCCTCTCCCTCTCCCTCCACCTTCCCCCTTCCTCTCTCCCTCTCCCTCCCTCTTCCCCCACTCTCCATCCCCTCCCCCTCCCCCCTCTCCCTCTTGCTCCCTCTTCCTGTCTCCCTCCCTCCCTCTTCAAATATTTCTAAAGTAAACAAGTCTAAATATGAAGCACAATTAGCACAATCTAGTTAAAACACGCACGTGATTTAAATGTTAGTTAAAATACATATATTATGTAAACAAAAAGTGAATACCTTTTTTCTAAAGTAAATTTAATTCTAAAGTAAACAAATACTAAATATGAAGCACAATTTGACATATTTATAATATTTAGACATACCAAATTTGAAGTACATTAACATCAAACTAATTTTAGCATTGTAATGTAAATTCACAGTATAAGTATGCAAAAATTTCAAATACACATGTAAATGAAAATTTTGAGATGCATATAATTTTTTTAAAATACCCATACAAAAATAGTTCAAGATTTTTTTTAATATAAAGAGTATTAGTCGATTGTCTTGTGAGTTTTTAATATTATATATAATTATTCATATTAGAATGTGAATTATATGTAGTGAATATTGTGATTCTAATTTGGATCAAAATGAACATTTGGCTTCTGTATTGAAAGGTTGATGTTAATGGTGGATTCCAAATTGGAGTTTGTGTGTATTGGTAAATTGCTGAACATTTTCCTAGCAACCAATTTCATAGGTCATCAAACAATTGGGCTATGAAAGGTCATCAATATTGATAGATGGAGACAATAGAGGTCCAGATCAAAGAATTCTCTCCTCTTGATGACCATGTCACCGAGAACACTTCTTCACCCCTTTGAGGAGATAGTGCTAGACATAGTCCAAACTTATCTTGCAATTGAAAACTATCTAAACATTTTATTGACTCGTGTCTCTATTGTTGAAACATATTTTGTTTTGTTGAAAAGTCTGGAATCCTCAATTCCGTCGACTACCAAAATCAAGGTGTGCTCACAAATGCCTTGTATAATTTCAGTCACAAGTAGGAAATTTAAACTTCCCTTACTAGTTGCAAAATGAATATGCTCTGCAAAAGTTTTTTTAATTTTCTAGCACAATGGTGATGGCATTATTGTTTCTCTAGAAGCTGATTCAAAAATACATATGAATCTGATTAAGTTGTCAAAGGCTATCCAAAAGAAAGACAAACAACGCAAAAATCAAATCCATGGAATCTGATCTTGCGGAACCAAGGGGGTTTTCTCTTCATTGAATTGGACATTGTGATTACTATTTCTCTATCTTTTCTTTTGACTATTGTTTGGGTTACATCAGTCAGGTTATTGTGATGGAATTACTGTTTCTCTGGAAGTTGATTCAAAGATCCATAAGAATCTGAGTGTTACTCTCCTCTCCCTCTCCCTCTTCCTCATACTCCCCTCCCCCTCCCGTCCCCCCTCCCTCTCCCTCTCCCTCTCTCTCTTGCTCTCCTACTCACTCTCCTCCCTCCTTCTCCCTCTCCTCTCCCTCTCCCTCTCCCTCTCCCTCTCCCTCCCCACCCACCCTCTCCCTCCCTCCACCTTCCCTCTCCCTCTCTCATTCTCCCCTCTCTCACTCTCCTCCCCCTTCCTATCCATGTCCCTATCCCTCTCTCCCCCTTTCCCTTTCCCTTTCCCTCTCCCTCTCTCCCTCCTACTCCCTCTCCTCCTCCCTCCCTCTTTCCCCACCATCCCTCTCCCTCTCCCTCTCTCCCTCCTACTCCCTCTCCTCTCCCTCTCATTCCCCCTCTCCCTCCCCCTCTCCCTCTCTCCCCCTCTCCCTCTCCTCTCCTTCCCCCCCCTCTCTCCGTTCCTCTCCCTCCTATTCCCTCTCCCTCTCCCTCCTACTCCATCTCTATCTTCTCTCCCTCTCCCTCTCTCCCTCTGTCCCTCTCTTCTCTCCCTCCTACTCTCCCTCTCCCTCTCCCTCCTAATCCATCTCCCTCTCCTCTCCCTCTCCCTCCCTCTCCTCTCCCTCCCTCTTCCCCCACCCTCCCTCTCCCTCTCCCTCTCTCCCTTTCTCCCTCCCTCTCTTCCTCTTC